>SKCR01044110.1:0-107379 GCA_019454045.1 Zanthoxylum bungeanum
AATCTTGTAATAACCCTTAGAAATCACTTCTACAGTGTACCACAGATCCATGGATTTAACGGATTGCTAATCCCATAATGAATACCTATGCCTTGTACACATGACTGACGGATCATATCTTGATACACACAGGGTATCATGAGCATGAGTCCACACCCAACGAACAGGCGGAATTCTGATCTTAATAGATCGGTGACGTGACTTTCATCTAAGTGTGGAGGATAACTCATTTATCCACAGTGGTATCTCAAGTCAAAGAATCACTATGTTACTCAACCCGAGAAGATTCATATCGACGTTGGTGTACCATCTATTAGGTAATCTTCGGTGAGTCGTTCAGTGTTTATCAAATAAACACCTACACGTCTATACGAGTCTCCTGAGACTCATGGTTCATTGGGATAAACCATCGGACCAAGTCACGATATACGACATATACTGGTCTCAGCAGATTTTTACTAAACTACCCATGTCAGTAAATCTTGACCAGGAACTTTATTTGATAATATATATCTAGTAGTGACACATCCCAATGTCAATTACAAGCTACATTGTAATTGCGCATTACTTTATATATTATCGGATCTTTGTCTAAAATATATATGTCACTAAACATGATTTAGTTTCAATCTAATGAATTTGATCGAATATATATAATAAAAAACAAGAGATGCAACCATAAATAAGTATATTATGGAAAAAGGGTATTGTTCGTATTCATGAATCGGATATAAATATGATCCGGATTGACGCTCCGAGTACCAACCCTAACACTATATGCTTTTAAATGTAAGTCTTACATTAAAATATTTGAAAGAAAAGCAAATCAAGAAAAGAGGTCCACTCACTGATTTGGAGTTTCGCTAGCCTTACTTCACTTTGCTGAAGAAATTTGTGGTTCCTGCGATGATCTATAATTGAAAATCTTGATTAGAAGATGGATTGGGAAAAAGTTACGGGGTTAGGGTAATTTATTTATTCAAGTACTCGTTAACACTTCATTGCATATCATGTATATATCATGTCATAATATACATATACGAACTGATATGAGACCCTTGGGTGGCCTCTAACACGCTAGAGTAAAGCTGGAATGAATAAAAAAATATTTTGGGGAAATTCTGGTCTTCGCGTCGTGACGCGGACCAATCCAGAAACAATTTCATCAACATTTCCAGTTAGCGTCACGACACAAGTCATTCTGCGTCACGACACGGGAAATCCAGAATCAATTCTTCACCAATTTACCAGTACGCGTCACGATGCGAGCTTGATTTTCAGGATTCTAAATATGCTTCCTAAAGTCTATCTTATTGGCACTTGGTTCCTCTTATTTTCTCCCGCTTTCTTCCATTTTCTTTTTCTTTTCTATTTTCTTCTTCTTATTCTCCTTACGTTTTTCTCTCTTTCTCTACGAATTAGGGATGCCCAAATAGTCCCATTTGTATACTATGGACTATTTGTAATTTGACTTAATGAAGAAAATTTTGGAAAATTTGAGAAAATTTGATATTTTTCTAGATGGGTCCGCGGAACTATTCACTTAGATTTTTTACCTGCGTTTTTGACCTATTTCTTGTTCGAATTTGGATAAATGTTCAATGCGGGAGTTAGAGGTCTCGATCTCAACTTTCCTATGATATAAAAGTCAAAAATATCAGAGTTTGTATGAAAATGTTACGGCCTAAATACCGTGGGCTGTCTGGAGTAGAACATCGTACCATCTAGTATCGGAGTTTCGAGGAGTTTACTGATTATTCCCAAAGTCATCTCAGGAGTGTATATGTATCCAATCATAATTTTATATATGTAATTACTCACCTTACGACATAATAGTAATTGAGATTCATGGTCGTTACAGGGGGGTCATATCCTCCCAATAGGTCCAAAGGTCCCCATAAGCAATGACCTCAAAGTGAACCTTCTAGGTGAATCCCAGCAAGTTACGAATGTGCTCAATCTGGACCTTAGGCAAGAAAATGATGCATTCGAACTCCATGAGTTGGCTTTAGTAGGGGATGCTAGTCATATAGGAGAAGTCTCCTGGAGTGATCGTCATTTCACCTACTAGTAGGTGAAATGTATGAGTGGAGTCTATCCATCTCTCCACAATAGCCTGTAATGCTCGCTTGTCAATTTTTTTGGAATCGATGGAAACCCCACCGCAAAACCACCCCTTCCAGACTAAGCGGAGCATGTAAAATCTCCGGCTGTCTTAGGCTTTTATAAGAAATGCATTCCCAGGTTTGGAACCCAAGACCTAAAGTTGAGATCTTGATCCATAAACCACCAAGTCACGCTCCTTGGGGACATCATTTTTCTTCATGTGAGTAGAAATACAGTAGATGAAAGGTGAGAACCTCGTGCCGTCTTACCGAGCCTGGATCTTAGGATAAAGCTTCTCAAACCATTTGCGAACACTAGCGGGACTACCACTAGCCTTCATATATGAGGTATCGAGCTATAAAAGACAAGCATCAGATTGGAAAAAGGCAGAAAATGGCACAATAGTAGTAATACAAAACCTATGGATTGGACATGAAACGTAGTGGAATGACCAGAAATAGATCTATAAATCTGTGAAAGTGGGTGGATATGAAAAGTTTACGTCCGGATATGCAAGGTACATCTGCCAGGATATGTATTACAGGCACCAGATATTTGTTAACAAAATTCTCTATTACAGCTTTCTAAGGCTTAGATGCACATAGAAATAGATATAAGTATAAATTGAGTTTTAAAAGTCCAGCTAGATATGTTTTGGCCCTAACAGATGTATATCTATTGCCAGCCGGATTTATATTCAAATTAATAGATACAAATTTATATCATGTCAGATATGAAAGTCTGGGCCCGGATATACAAGACCTATGGCCAAGATTTAATCGCAGAAACAAATCCAAGAAATGAGATGAAAAGAAAAGCGAGAGGCAGAGGGCTTACCAGTTCAATGTATGCACAAGCGTAGTCTCCCATAGAAAGCAATGTGGGCAAGATCCCCGAATTTATGGCCAAACAAGTGTTGCCTACCCAAGGCTTGATCCAATCCTAAGATAAAAGAGAGATGAGGGTCTACAGGACCGTGGTCAGGGGCAAAGAAACCTAGCAAAGCCATTCGGAATAATGAATGTAAGGAAAATTTTTGAGAATTTGAGAAATTGTTACAAATAAGTCTTAGTGGCAAAATAAAAGAGGAATCTAGGTTTTTATATCCCCAAACCACCTCCGCCCGGATATAGATATATTATTTCTAGCCGGACATGATGTTGACTCCGGCGGACGTATGAGAAAAACATTTGGCCAGAATGCTGGGGGCGAGGTCTGTTATGAAGAAAAGATAATGGGGGAAAGCTTGCCCAAATAAAGAAAAAATGATAAGGAACAAATCATTTCAGATTGATAGAACCTCAAAATGAGGATGAAAATTAGAGAGTCTAAGGACTTGAGGATCCACCCATATTATAGTCAAGAACGAGGATTGGAGATCGAAGTACTCTAACATTGATAGTAGTATCAGCGGCCTGTGGGTCTATCAACTACTGGAGCTAGGAATCAAGCGTGGTGAGATTGAAGCATCTCAACACGGATAGAAGTATCGACAACCTACGAGACTATAAACTTTTGGAGCCGGGAATGAAGCCTAGCGAGATCGAAGCGTCTCATGTTGGAAAGCGGCCGCGAGTGCGTAGCGGAAAATTAAAAATTAAGATGTCGCTATCCATTTGCCCAAGACCCATTTGTTTTGATTATTCTACAAGCCTAGGCATGTTACTATATATTCTAAGCATAAAAACTCATAAAACATGCAAAGAACATAAACCTAAACATGCTAACAGTCATAAGAACTCTAATTAAAATAAAGAAAGTAAAAGACTTACTTGAACCGGAGACTTCTCCAGTCCTCCCTCCAATCTACAAGCTTTTCTCGAACTCAGCAAGCTCTTCCACGTTCCAAAGAGCCACCTAAGTGTATGGCCTCCAAAGGTGCACACACCAAAGCCAAAACTCAACGACAGACTACGCCTTAAGTGCACGGGTATTTTGCCCTTGGTGCTAGCCTAGGAAAATACCTAAAAACTTTTAACTCGAGGTTCCTCTAGTCAATTAGACTTAAGGATCCTCAAAATCAGTGGCTTACTCTTAAACTTTAGAGTTGTTCACTTATATAAACCCAAGATATGAAAGGTTTGGTGCAAAATTTGTAAAGAATTCTTTGGGTTTATATAGGTGCTTCAAAGACAACAAACTTAATTAAGAATCTGATGTGGGATAAATGCTAATTTAATCTTAGCCATTGGATCTTAATTTAGTGGTTTAATGAGATTATAAAACCCTAATAAGAGTTTGGGCCGAATTGGAATTCAAAACAAATAACAAATAAATCATAAAAAATTTACTATTCACATTTTTTATTCCAATTCCCAAAGTGCCCCTATCATCATTCACCAATCCCTAAGCCACTATGGAACCTCATAAATGATCTGTTCAATAATTAAACACATTGAACTATTTATGAACAATTCCTACAACAATCATATATGCTGTTAAATTTGTACTGTGCACTGTTAACCATTGATTTCGACTTTGTTGTGTGTGACCTTTTGGGTTCCCCTCAAGTTGGACATGAAATGAATCGTGATAGTTTAATCGAACATAAATTATCCTCCGATCAGATGGTCGTTCGATTTCAATGACCAAGGTTGACATCTAGAAACATGCCAATACCCCCAAATGAGAAGGAAAGATATATACCCATTCTGTATGCGATTTACATATGATACGGTCCATCGCCTCACTGTATCCCCACCGTTTGACCTAGGGTATGGAAAGTGTCTACCCATATAGTCAAAGGTATGATGTTGATAGAGTCATGAATCGTGCTAACGCAAGAATCTCACATGATTCTTCCGCTGCAGCCACAGTCTCAAGCAGTGATCACACATATCAACCCGCGAACTGGAATACTACTCTTATAAGAAAATATTATCCGAGAGAGTGGCGATTCTCTGTTGTATCTTTACAAACTTCATGTGTTTCAACAAATGACCCAATCATACCCTTATGACCGGATCTTTTAAACCGGGGAAAGAGAATGTCAAAGTTATTTAATCCACACATAAGATTGTAAAGACCTCAAGTCTAAGGACTAGTCATACAATCGATACATGAAAGTTCTCACAGACATATGGGATAAACACTCCATGTGAAAACTTTTGGCGGTCAGTTCGATGGACACGAGCAACTCATGCATCCATGTGATACACCAAGCGGACGAATCTCCGCTAGTAGCCTATGAGATCGGCTACCCCACTTAAGGGCAGATCATATCATCATGCTAGTCTCTCCGCTTTATGAACGCCCAGATTATTCACAAAGCTATGACTAGGAACGTTTAGGAGTAATGATTATCATAAGGCGTGGAAGCCATCATCTTATTACTCCAAAGGCTTTATTACAGTGTTTGATGATTCATATAAGTTATGTAAGACACGTATAATAAAGATTGCCATTTTATTAATTAATGAAAATATTACAAATACATGTATATATAGCCCATCCACAAGTTGGGTATAAGGCATATCCCTAACAATCTCCCACTTACACTATAGCCAACTAGTATGAATCTGGACATCATACTCTCGGGTGTGCCTATCATGCTTTTGTTGAGTCAGCCTTTTAGTCAGAGAATCTGCAAGATTATCTTCTGTGGGTTTTTATCTATAATAACTTCTTTTCTCTCAACAATCTCCCTGATGAGATGAAATCGCCTGAGTACATGCTTGGATTTCTGGTGGGACATTGGTTCCTTTGATTGAGCAATATCGCTCGTGTTGTCACAGTACATCGTGACGCCATTCTTTATCGCGGGAAGCACTTCCAGCTCCGTGATGAACTTCTTTATCCAGACCGCTTCTTTAGCTGCCTCAGATGCTGCAGTATACTCGGCTTCAGTGGTGGAGTCCGTTATAGTTGACTGCTTTGAGCTTTTCCAACTGAAGCACCGCCATTCAAAGTAAACAGATATCCTGTTTACGATCTGCTGTCATCATTATCGGTCTGAAAGCTCGCATCACAGTAACTAATAACTTTCCACAGAACAATCTTCGTATGTCAAGAACACATCCTTAGTTCTTCTCAGATACTTGAGGATTGTTTTGACAGCTGCCCAGTGTTGGTCACCAGGATTTGCCTGATACCTGCTCGTTATGCTAAGAGCATAAGAGACATCAGGTCTTGTACATAGCATGGCGTACATGATCGATCCTATTGTTGAAGCATAAGGGATCCTACTCATACGCTCACTATCTGAAGGAGTATGTGGACATTGCTCCTTAGATAATTTGATTCCATGACAAGTAGGTAAATTATCTCTTTTGGAATCTTCCATTTTGAATCTTTTCAAAACTTATCTATGTATGTAGATTGAGAAATTCCTAACAACCTCTTAGATCTATTACGGTAGATCTTAATGCCGAGGATGTAGGCTGCTTCTCCCAAATCTTTCATGGAGAAATTCTGAGATAACCATTGCTTGGTGGCTTGCATCATGGGAATATCATTCCCGATGATTAATATGTCATCGACATATAATACAAGAAATACAACAGCACTCCCACTACTTTTCCTGTAAAAAGAAGGCTCGTCTATATTTTTGATGAAGTCAAATTCTTTGATTGTCTCATCAAATCGTATATTCCAACTTCTGGAGGCTTGCTTGAGTCCATAAATGGATCGTTTAAGCTTGCATACTTTATTATGATCATCCTTAGATGCAAACCCCTCAGGTTGTGTCATATAGACTTCCTCTATGAGGTTCCCATTAAGGAAAGTTGTTCTGACATCCATCTGCCAAATCTCATAATCAAAGTGTGGCAGCTAGTGCCAGTAAAATTCAAATGGACTTTATCATTGCAACATGCGAGAAGGTTTCGTCATAATCAATTCCTTGGATTTGTCTATAACCTTTCACCACCAACCTAGCCTTATAGGTTTGGATGTTGCTTTCTGCATCAGTTTTACGCTTGTAAATCCACTTGCAGCCTACGGGTTTATCCCTTCAGGTGCATCAACCAAGTCCTAGAGTTGATTCTGATACATAGAGTCTATTTCGAATTTCATGGCCTCAAGCCACTTGACTGAATCAATGTCACGCATTGTTTCGTCATAACTGGTGGGATCGTCATTATTAATGACCTGATCATGTTCCTCATCAATATGGAAACCATATCTTTCAGGCTCATATCTTTCCCTACCAGACCTTCTAAGTTCATAACCTTGTGCTTGTTTTGTCGCTGCCCTTTTGAGGGGCCTGGGGTTAGTTCTATGTTAGTTTGTTCTTCTCGTACCTAATCGAGGTCAAGTCTACTCCCACTATATTCTTGAGAAGGAATTCATTCTCTAGAAATTTAGCATTTCGTGAGACAAATGTTTTTGTTCATTTGGGACGTAGAACACGTATGCTCTTGAGTTCAAGGCATATCCTACAAACTTACATTTAACTGCCCTATCATCCAATTTGTTAGTTTTTGTGAGCTTAACATATACGTCACATCCCCAAACTCTTAGATAACTAAGACTATGACGTTTCCCAGACCATAACTCATATGGTGTTTGACTAACAGTCTTGGAAGGAACTTGGTTTAGTAGTAGTATTGCAGTTTCTAAAGCAAGACCCCAAAATGAAAGAGGTAGATCCGTGCCTGGTATATTGATCGGACCATATCTAATAATGTCTGATTTCTCCTTTCGGCCACCCCATTATGATATGGAGTTGCCGGAGGAGTCCACTGGGAAACAATGCCATTTTCTCTCAAGTAATCTTGAAATTCATCGCTTAAGTATTCACCACCTCGGTCAGACCTTAGTGACTTAATACTTTTATTAAGCTGGTTTTCTACTTCAGCTTTGAAGACTTTGAATTTCTCAAAGGCTTAAATTTGTACAGCATAAGGTACACATGCCCATATCGTGAGTGATCATCGATAAAGGTAATGAAGTAGGAGAATCCACCTCTAGCGGTGATTGACATTGGTCCTCATACATCAGAGTGTATAAGTTCTAATGTCTCCGCTACACGCTGTCTTTTACCTTTGAAGGGTAATTGATCATTTTACCAAGTAAACAAGACTCACAAGTTCCATAAGGTTATATTTGAAGGGTCTGAAATACCTATCCTTATGTAGCTTAGTTAATCTTGTTTCATTGATATGACATAAACGACTGTGCCAAAGAAGTGATTCATTGAGATTATTCGAGTTAACGTTGTATATATTAGAGGTTGAACATTTTTTGTTAGTTTGTAAGACATAGATACCATTATTTAAAATACCATCCCCATATTTTATTTCATTGAAATAAATAGAACATTCATTACAACTTATTAGGCATGAAAAACCTTTATTACATAAAGAAGAAATTGAAATGATGTTCTTTACTAGAGAAGGTATAAACACAATCTTTCAAGTCTAAAACTAAACCATTCGGCAAAACTAATGAATAAGTCCCCACGTACAATGCAGCCAGTTTTGCTCCATTACCCATCCATAAGTCAACCTCCCCATGACGGAGTCTCCTACTGTTTCTCAGGCCCTGCACATTGTTACACAAGTGAGTCCCACAACCGGTGTCAAGCACCCAAGTAGAAGGTTCAGAGTTTTGAGAATATAGTTCAATCATATACAACATACTTGAAGCATTGGGCTTCTTGGCCTCTTGGGCTTCCCTAGCTTCCTTGGCTTTCAAGGATCTGCAGTCTTTCTTCCAATGACCATTCTTTCTACAAAATGAAACATTTCCCTTTTCCTATTTTCTCTCCACCTTACCATTGGGCTTTAGGTGATCTGAAGCCTTGGCCTTGCCCTTATTTTTCTTTGGGCCTCGTGGCTTCAAGTCCATACCCGTAAGCATGACGGAGGTTTTAAGCTCCTGTTTCAAGTCATTCTCTGCTTGTTTTATCAGATTGTGTAATTCTGCTAAAGTAGCTTCTTTATCAAACAGATGAAACTGCATAATAAAGTTAGAGAAGTCTTTTGGTAAGGACTGAAGAATTAGATCGTGACCTATCTCATGATCCATGATGAACCCGAGTTTGGCCAATTTTTCAATGTGGCCAATCATCTTAAGCACATGTCCACTAATAGATCATTCCTTATACCTTGTTTGGAATAAGGCACATGACACTTGGAATCTCACGGTATGAACGGAAGTTGCATACAACTCCTTCAAGTGAAAGATGATGGTTTGAGCATACATATCTTCGTGAGCTTTCTGAAGTTCGTCCGACATAGAGCCAATCATTATGCAAACTGCTTGCTCATCATCATCAACGTGTTTCTTCCAAGCATCAAATGTATTTTGGTCAGCATCTTCTGTGGGTTCAGGGGAAATGGTCTTTCAAGAACATAGAAAATATTTTATTGTCGTAAGATAATTTTAAGGTTTCTAAACCAGTCATTGTAGTTGTCCCTTTTGAGCTTATGCTCATCAAGGATTGAACGAAGTGATACTCTGTTTACCAATTGAATGTTTGTTAAATATTTTAATCCACCTGTTAAGAGAGAATGTTAAAATTAGGAATATGTTTTCATTAATGTTTCATAATAACATTGGCTTTTAATATTATGAAGTTGCTCTCACTCAATTATTTTAAAATTTTAAGCAAATTGCATCAACCCCAATATGATAGATTTCTTGTGGGCAAGGATCTCATTATCATCATTTCATAACTCTGACTAGGGCCGGTCATTATAAAATACGATAATTAGGTAGGTTCCCAACCAATTTATGATATATATCACAATTCCTTGATTATTGGGTTGGGCAATCAAACATGCCATAGCTTATGCTAGTCCTTATGGACACCCAATCTTTGCCACTAAGTTATAAAACCACGCCAAATGGTTCAGTCTTGTGTTGTGGCTGTGTGTGCGTTGATTGTAGGGGCGTGGAGAGTCTTATTTGTTTGTTGCCAGTTCGTGAGAAGAGAAAGATGAAGGTGTTGGACAATTATGACCCATAGCATCACTATTTGTACAAAACATTGTGTTGTTGTACAAATTAACAATGTGACAAAGGAAATTGCTCTTTTATCATTTGTAATTGGATTACCTGGATATATAAATGATAAACTCCTTATGATTAGTTACGGATTAATAAGATATGAAACAATATTAATCCATAAGGTTTAATCATTAAATATCCCTAGTCGTAGTATTATCGAGACTGGACATCGATAATGCAGAATAGGCTAGTATTACAATTGTGCGTGTTATGGAAGCGTAACGACATAGTTCTCATATATTTGGGTATTGGATACTCATGCAAGTGTAATAGGAGGTTATGTTTACCGATGGTACGGAAACAGCTTCGCTCTGGATAGACCCCTCGGAATCCCATTGGTAGTATGACTATATGTCTATGGGAATCCGAATCAGGGTTGGTGTATTTGGTCTTAACCTGAGACTTGCATCGCTAATACTTGCGACAATCAATATATTTTGGTTTTGGTCGTCCAGGGCTTTAACAAGTTCTGTGTATGCCTCTTCTGGGTATACTGGGAATCGTAGTGTATTGGGTGTGATGTCAAGATGGAAGTATCACTTCAGTCATATGGAGATGATGATCACACAAAGATACATAACTGGTACTCTAAGTGCTATAGCCATCGGGGAAGTATGACTTGGTCATGACTTTCCGATCACAAAGAGACTAGTTGCTTATGATCCGATATATGCTTCGTACGAGGCAGACAAAACTCCATCGCCAGGCCTTGCATGTGACATCTGATTCTGGATCGTAATACGCAATACTACGTATACTACGCCTGAGATCTTGTATTCCGTAGCAGAATATTTCTGGAGAATTGGGTAGGCACGGTGCTTTGCTAGAAGCCAACCATGTCTTGTAAATCGGTAAGTACGTGGTACTGGGTAAGCACGTGTTCGGATAGTTCGATGACCGTATTTACTGCCAACATATCCAGGGATCTCTTGGGTCGCATCCCAAAGATTCACCGACAATGTTTGACTCGAACAATATTAATCTGGGATTAATTAAGAGAGAGAATATTAATCTGGGATTAATAAAGAGAGAAAATTAATATGAGATTAATTATGGCAAGAATTAATCTGGGATTAATTATCAGAGAAAGAATTAATCTGGGATTAATTGCGTCGAGAATTTATCTGTGATTAAATTCGTCGAGAGGAGAGAACGCGATTAATTTGGAATTAATCGATAAAATAAATTTAATAGTTAAATTAGATTTTGCTATTTAATTTATTGGGCTAAATAATATATTAGATATATTTATTGAAATTGGATTTCAATGGGAAATTAAATTGGATTTTAATTTTAGCGAACGAATTAATTTGGAATTAATTCGCGAGCGATTTTCGTAATAATTTTACTGGGTATTATTATTTAAATTAAATTGGATTTAATTATATCACGACGGAAAATTTGTTTAATCGGATTAAACGAATCCGAGCCCGAAGTGTGTTGAGTAAGCCCACTTGAATTTAAATTTAAAAAGGGGCTCATTTTCCTTACATCATTAGTCATTTTGGTGATTGACATGAGTGATGAGTTTTGGTGATATCTTATAAAACACTCAACATTTAATTTTGGAAATCGATCACTCTCCCTCCCTCCCTGGCATTCGGCCTTATTTTGCTGCTCTTGGCCGAAGGGCCAAAAGGAACAAATAGGCCGAATGGCCTCAAAAGTCAAAATGAAGAAAAGAAAAGTCTCTCTGACTTTTGCTTAGTCGGCAAAATAAATAGAAATGAGAAAAAGCCACAGCTTAGATATTTTTTTTTTTGAAAAAGGAAAAGAAAAGTCTCTCTGCAACAAAAGTCTTTCTGCAACAAAAAGCTCTTTTGACTTTTCAAAATGTAAAATTATTGGCCATTTGATTTCTTAAAAGGCCGAATAACAGAGAGAGCAAAATAGCTCTCTGGTTTATTTTTCATTTGGCCGAATAGGCTACTGCTTTTGAAGCATGGCCGAAAGGCCTCTGAACTTCAGGGCGTTAGCTTCCCTCTCTCTCGGGCAAATTTGTTTCTCCTTGGGAGATAAAATTTGTTCCATTTGTTCTTTCTAGCACATATGGGAGTCAAATGAAGGTGATAGGGATACTCACCCAAGAACTTGGAAGCTTCAACATCCATGAAAGTTTTGAACTCAAGTCGATCAATGTAAGTCTTCTGCAACTTATTTTTTATTATTATTCACACACGAAACACGCTTAGAGATCCAGTGGCATGTCTAGGACACTAACAGAAGGTTCGCTTAGGGTTTATTTGTTTTGGTTCCTGCGAGAGATGCATGGGGTTTACGTTGGCTAAGGGAATAAGTGAGTGGGGCGTCAGTGGCTGTGTCGAAGAAGGGTACTGAGTGTGTGAAGGAGAGATAGGCGAGTGTGTGGGGTTTATTTGTTTTGGTTCCAGCCCCAGAGGCGAGAGAGTGGCAATTCTTTTTTGTTGTTTTTCTTTCTGCCGTCTAAGTGAGGGAACCAGGCCAGACCCCAGGGTTTGTGTTTAGTACTCTTTATATAGTGGTGTGCTAGGGTTATGCTTAGGGTTTTGTCTTGTAAGGAAATAAATCATGTGAAACAATGGATGTATTTTATTAAGTTATTTAGGGAAAGAAATTGTGTATTTTTGGTGGGGATTAGATTCTAAATATTTTTAATTTGGAAGGGATTTGGAGGGATTTTGGCATGTGTTAAATGTGATTTTAATATTTTGGATTGGGCTTGGGTTTTGTGATGTGGGCTTGGGTGTGTGGCCCTTTGTGGGTTGCGGGGGTTTTGGGCCGAGGCTAATATTTTAAAACATAGATCAATCGAGAGAACTCGAGGCTAAACAAATGAATTAAATTTGATGATGTATTAATTTATTTTTGAATTCTCCTTTTCGCACGTCCGTTTCCCGTGACTTTCGTAACTTATCGGGTAGTGCCTCCATACGAGGCTCATCATTGGACTTTATTCAAAAATACAGTATCTACAGTCGCCCCAACTTTGATGGGACTTGTGCAGTGTGTGACAGTGACAATCCTATCAAAGTCATGCATGCATTTTTACTTACTTGGCTAGCCAGCTGTCGCCGAACTTACCTGCTGTTTTGAGATGCTTCGAACTGAGTTGATCTGGTGGTGAGGTGCTTCAACCCCTGGTCCATTCCCGAACCGTTACATGAGAGGTGGGTGATTCATTCCCAAACCATTACTGAGAGTGGGCTTTGTTCCTTAGGCTTTATTCCTGAACTGTGTTAAATGTGGGCTTTTTTCCCGAACTGTGCTGAATGTGGGCTTTATTCCCGAACTATGTTGAGTGTGGGCTTTATTCCCTGGGCTTTGTTCCCAAACTGTGTTGAGAGTGGGCTTTATTCCCAAACCGTGTTGAGAGTGGGCTTTATTCTCAAACTGTGCTGAGTGTGGGCTTTGTTCCCGAACTGTGCTGAATGTGGGCTTTGTTCCCGAATTGTGCTGATTGTAGGCCTTATTCCCGAACTGTGTTGAGAGTGCGGGTTTTATTCCCGAACTGAATTGACTGTGGGCTTTATTCCCGAACTGAATTGATTGTGGGCTTTATTCCTGAACTGTGTTGAGAGTGCGGGCTTTATTCCCGAACTGAATTGATTGTGGGTTTTATTCCCTGGGCTTTATTCCCAAACTAAATTGATTGTGGGCTTTATTCCCGAACTGAATTGATTGTGGGCTTTATTCCCCGGGCTTTATTCCCGAACTATGTTGAGAGTGCGAGCTTTATTCTCGAACTAAATTGATTGTGGATTTTATTCCCTAGGCTTTATTCCCGAACTTGTGTTGATTGTGGATTTATTCCATGGGCTTTATTCCCGAGGAGTTCCTCGTCTTTGTCGCTTTTACTTTTTCTTCAAAGCCTGCGAAAACAAAACAAAGAATATTGTGTGTATATGATGCGTATGCATGTATGCATGAATGCATTTCCTATTCCGATGGGGTTAGGCCTTTCTTGTGCTCTTTGGCGCTTTTCGCCTATTAATGTCTTTGGTCACCCCATGGGCCTCATTACAAAATGTATGTTAGTAATTCAAGTGTACAAAGAAAAAACATAACTGGACATGGGTGTCATCATAGGTTAACCGTCTGTCAATTCTATTCCGCTTTTCACTTGCAATTAAAATTCCCTTGGGGTTTTCGGATGTACAAAGATTAAATGCCTTTGTCGAATTAATGTCAAATACGCTCACGTCACACATATTATGATGTAAACTAAAAAGCTTCGAGCAAGTAAGCATAACAATGTCTTTATAAATAATAAATGCAGGATTAAAAAAATAAATGTCTTCGTCATCTGCAGCCTTGTCTTCTTCAGTCTTCTTGGTTTCTTTGAGCGTCAGATTCTCCGACTGCAGTAGTTCTTCCTTCTATTTATTCTTCTCTTTGTCACTGCTCGAGAAGTTTTCCTAGGAATCTATCCATTGCTCCATTTCATCTTCACTACTGATGTTCCATATCTCCATGCAAAAGGCTTGGTGGTTGAGGGTTCGGAGGACAAGGCTTTCATGTAGGTGGGTGGAACGAAGTGGTAGTTGGGTAGAGGGTTTCTGTGTGTGTTGGGTTGTGCTTTTTCGGGGTCGGGTATCTTATGAGCGTCAATGAGGTTTTGGATCTTATGCCTGAGGCGGGCGCAGTTGTCAGTGTCATGGCATTTTTCCTGATGGAAGTAACAGTACAGGTTTAGGTTGAGGTGAGGTGGCACATGGTTTGGAAATGGTCTAGGTTCTAAAGGTTTTAGGAGTCATTGCATCTTCAGCTTTTCAAACACCTTTGACAAAGGTTTACCAAGATTGGAGAATCGCTTGTTTCTGACGGCAGCAACCTCAACAGTAGCGGGCATGGTCCTTATAGGCCCCCTAATGGTACTTCTATTCTGGCTCTATAACTTCCGATTCTCAGCTTCCTCCTCCTTGATATCCATGACAGTCTCTCTTAATTGTTGAAAGTCACTAATCATGGAGGTCATTCTCCTCAGCTTGTTATAAATAGAGGGCTCGGTGCCCTTAATGATCATCTTGATTTGGTCCTTCTCTGAGGGCCGAGTCTGCATTTTCAAGAGCTGCCTTCTCCAGCTATCTACATAATCCTTGAAGCTCTCATCCGGCTTCTGTTTGGTATTCTCCAAGTCACGGAGTGACAAATCGATCTCCAAATCCGTGATATACTGATACAGAAAGACCTATGCTAATGCCCTCCAATCATCATTGACCTTTCTCTCCAGGCTGTGATACCATATTACGGGCGCCCCTTCCAATAACATCCCTAACATCTTCTGAACCTGACGCTTCGACAGGCCTACTGAACTCATCACAGAAACATACTGTCAGAGATGGACCCTCGGATCCCCGTTTCCGTTGAACTTGTCTATGTCAGACATCTTAAACTGGGAAGGCAGCTGCTCCTCAAAAGTCATTGCCTCATAGTCTAGCAAATCTTCATGTTTACCCTTCAGTTTGCGGGTAACTGACTCTACCTGATCCCTGAGTTTCTTCTGCCTGAGACTCGGCTACCCTTCCTACGGCATACTCTGCCATATCATCAACAAAAACAGGGATCTCATCGCTCAATTTATTCGGAGGCTCCTCACGTCTGACATTCTCATTATTTTATGCTCCCCCTGCACGGGACACTACCAGACTGGCCACAGCGGTGGCCAAAGCTTGCACCTGTTTAATAATCTTAGTGATGTTGGTCTCTAATCGGTCTATGCGGGAACCTTCATTATCTGACTCACTCATGCTTTCTAACTAGTTTTTTACAAGTCTTCCTTCTTCTCAAACCCAACGGATATCTATTATGGCTTTTAAAACTATGAGTTAGCATGATGCGTGTATGCGTGCAATGCATGAGATACATAAGATGCATGTGTTTATCAAAATAGAATATATCCTTCCGACCTTATTTCTCCCACTCGTGGTAAGTCTATTTTTGTTCTAGGGATGGCTTATTTTATGCATCGATGTGGAGTACACAAAATCGTTCTGTCATATGCTACGGGGTGAACCTTGGTTACTTCAGTCCCTTTCCATCAGTAACAGAAAAAGACCGCCCATTTACAATATTGATTAAGCCTATTATGGGGATCGTGCCATTGTCTAGAAATGACGAATTGGGTCTTCAACAATCGCGGTCATGGGGATGAACTTGGTGGTATCCAAAAGTATACAAATATGCCGTAAAAAGGCGTATCCTTCCTGGATGAAAGCCAGTGTAGATATCGGACTCATGCTTCTGGCATATTTGGATCATGTTTGGACTTTCTAAGCCCATCAAGGTTTTCATACAAGTTGGCCCATTATCATTTCAAAGCATTCAATCTTGTTATCACGAGGTGCAAACTTGTCCCAGTTGAAAAAATGGCCCAACAGGTTTACACTTTTACGATAAGGTGACTAAACAACTTCAAATGATAGGGGGCCCAAACAAAAAATGGCCCATCAGCATTTTGAAAACTTTTGGTCCGATCGGCATAAGACATAAACTCATCCCAGTTTAAATGGCCCAACAAGTTCATATCTCATGACAAGAGGTCCAAATGAATCTAAATGATGATGGTCCCAAACACAAGCATAAAAGGGTAGCATCTATAGGTCACACAACTATGGTTCACATGAGGGTTTATAGGAGTACAGATAAAGTCTCCCGCCGGCGAAGGGTTGCCCACAACTAGGTCTCCCCACTCAACGGTTCGAACGACTAAGTGAGCGCACCCTTTTTTATACCCTAAGGTACGTTCCAACGAGTGATGATGCCATATAATGATCCACCGCCTCGAGCGAAAGCGACTTCACGATACATGACGCCATCGATGTTAAAAGGGTATGTAAAATATATGAAACCTGGAAAATCAAAGCACAAACCACAAATATTACAAGGCATTATTTCGGGGCCGATTCTCTATCCCCAGTGGAGTGGCCAGACTGTGGACAAGGTACAGAGGTACGGTGATGTTGTCCGGGCTCGCGGCATATAGGGAGTACGGAGTAGCCCGTGGGGGACTAAATCGGAGAATAATGGAGTCGCCACCCAGTGTGAACTTGGAAATGATTTAAGGCCGGAATCACCCCTCACAAGGGAAGGCCTCAAACCGTTGGGTTCGGAATGGTCCCTTACTTATGCCAATTGTAATGAACAGATTTATGCAATAATGTAACCAAGTCTTATGCAACACAAGCAAGATAAATAACACACAAGTTTGCACAACCATAAACGTAAATAAAAAAATGAAAGAACATGTATAATTCCATAACAAATTAAACAAAGAAGCGCGAGAATGTAGATAAATAATAACAATAAAAGCATTAATAATAAATAGGGATAATTAAGTACGTAATGCAAAAGAAATAACTAAAAACATGCATAAAATATGATGAAAAGAGATATGTTCACTGTATGCGCGTTAGTGTAGCGTTCGGAAACGCGTTCGAACGGGACGTGATATTATGCATGGCAAGACAGAATGCGGCGCAATAAAATACCGTGGTAAGGCTGCCCTTAGGCATTTTCAGTAAATATGGGACCTTTAGTCCGACGTGATTAGCCCATGCGCGCTAAATAACAATGCATGAGTAAATAAAGAAACAATAAGAAACGAATAACAGAATAAAAAAAAGATGCGACCAAGAGACTTGGCCGACATCTATATGTGACCTCGTATGACCGATTGAACATATTTCACATTCAATCAAGTATACTTCATCATGCGCGGTAAAACATCGTGGTAAAGGTAGCCTTTAGGCATTTCCCTCAAATGGAGGACCTTTAATCCAACGTAGTTAGCCCATGCCCACTAAATAGCAATGCAAAAATAAATAAAGCAATAGCACACAGAAAGTAAATAACAGAATAATAAAAGAGAAGCGACCAAGGTCGACATCTATATGGGACCTCGTATGCCCGATTCAACGTATTTCATATTCAATCAAGTATACTTCGTTCGACGCGGCAAAACATAATGGTAAAGGTAGCCTTTAGGCATTTCCTCAAATGGAGGACCTTTAATCCAATGTAGTTAGCCCATTCGCACTAAATAGCAATGCAAAAATAAATAAAGCAATAACACACGGAAAGTAAATAACTTAATAATAAAAAAGATGCGACCAAGGCCGACATCTATATGGGACCTCGTATGCCCAATTGAACGTATTTCACATTCAATCAAGTATACTTCGTCTGCCGCCGCAAAACATCGTGGTAAAGGTAGCCTTTAGGCATTTCCCTCAAATGGAGGACCTTTACTCCAACGTAGTTAGCCCATGCGCACTAAATAGCAATGTATAAATAAATAAAGCAATAACACACGGAAAGTAAATAACGGAATAATAAAAGAGATGCGACCAAGGCCGACATCTATATGGGACCTCATATGCCCGATCGAACGTATTTCACATTCAATCAAGTATACTTCGTCCGCCGTGGTAAAACATCATGGTAAAGGTAGCCTTCAGGCATTTACCTCAAATGGAGTACCTTTAATCCAACGTAGTTAGCCCATGCGCACGAAATAGCAATGCATAAATAAATAAAGTAATAACACACGGAAAGTAAATAATGGAATAATAAAAGAGATGCGACCAAGGCCGATATCTATATGGGACCTTGTATGCCTGATTGAACGTATTTCACATTCAATCAAGTATACTTCATCCGGTGCGGCAAAACATCATGGTAAAGGTAGCCATTAGGAATTTCCCTCAAATGGAGGACCTATAATCCAACGTAGTTAGCCCATGCGCACTAATAGCAATGCATAAATAAATAAAACAATAACACGCAGAAAGTAAATAACGGAATAATAAAATAGATGCGACCAAGGTCGACATCTATATAGGACCTCGTATGCCCGATTGAACGTATCTCACATTCAATCAAGTATACTTCGTCCGGCGTGGCAAAACATCGTGGTAAAGGTAGCCTTTAGGCATTTCCCTTAAATGGATGACCTTTAATACAACGTAGTTAGCCTATGCGCACGAAATAGAAATGCATAAATAAATAAAGCAATAAGACGCAGAAAGTAAATAACGGAATAATAAACACAAACAATAAATGAACACAAAATTAAATAAAAAAAGAAAACACGTGCTTGAAAGTTTCTCAAGTTGTACGTGGAGTTGTATCCCAAGTACAGATCGCACAACTATCCATTCGGATTCGGCTAAGGAATTTATGTCTAGGTTTCCATACGATATACCACAAGAGATAACAAGGAATTTTTATCCCATAGAAATAAAAATAGACGTGAAATATAATGATGCATGCGAGTGAACAATAATAAATAACTGAAAAGGTAAATAAATAATAGTAAAGGATGCCCTCAGGTCTTACCTTTTAAGTCGCTTCTCGGGAGTGCGTTACACACCGTCACCGGAAGGGTTAACGCTTCGCTATTTTTCTGGTTTACTGGTTCAATATTTGTATTCATTGTTTTGCCATTTTGAGTCGCTGTTTTGGACTGTTTTTGGTCACTGTTTTTCGGGTGTTCAGGGACTGGTTTTGGTCTCGGCTTTATTCCCAAACTGTGTTGAGAGTGCGGGCTTTATTCCCGAACTGAATTGATTGTGGGTTTTATTCCCTGGGCTTTATTCCCGAACTGAATTGATTGTGAGCTTTATTCCCTGGGCTTTATTCCCGAACTGAATTGATTGTGGGCTTTATTCCCCGGGCTTTATTCCCGAACTGTGTTGAGAGTGCGGGATTTATTCCCGAACTGAATTGATTGTGGGTTTTATTCCCTGGGCTTTATTCCCAAACTTGTGTTGATTGTGGGCTTTATTCCCTGGGCTTTATTCCCGATGAGTTCCTCGTATTTGTCGCTTTTACTTTTTCTTCAAAGCCTGCGAAAACAAAACAAAGAATATTGTGTGTATATAATGCATATGCATGTATGCATGAATGCATTTCCTATTCCGATGGGGTTAGGCCTTTCTTGTGCTCTTTGGCGCCCTTCGCCTATTAATGTCTTTGGTCGCCCCATGGGCCTGATTACAATTTCCTTCTGTCAATTCTATTTCGCTTGTCACTTGCAATTAAAATTCCCTTAGGGTTTTCGGATGTACCAAGATTAAATGCCTTTGCCTTTGTCGAATTAATGTCAAATACGCTCACTTCACACATATTATGATGTAAACTAAAAAGATTTGAGCAAGTAAGCAAAACAATGTCTTTATGACTAATAAATGCAGGATTACAAAAATAAATGTCTTCGTCATCTGCAACCTTGTCTTCTTCAGTCTTCTTGGTTTCTTTGAGCGTCAGATTCTCCGACTGCAGTAGGTCTTCCTTCTATTTATTCTTCTCTTTGTCACTGCTCGAGAAGTTTTCCTAGGAATCTATCCCTTGCTCCATTTCATCTTCACTATTGCTGTTCCATATCTCCACGCAAAAGTCTTAGTGGTTGAGGGTTCGGACGACAAGGCTTTCAAGTAGGCCGGAGTTGATCATGTAGGTGGGTGGTGGAACGAAATGGTAGTTGGGTAGAGGGTTTCTGTGTGTGTTGGGTTGTTCTTTTTCGGGGTCGGGTATCTTATGAGAGTCAATGAGGTTTTGGATCTCATGCCTGAGGCAGGCGCAGTTGTCGGTGTCATGGCCTTTTTCCTGATGGAAGTAACAGTATAGGTTTAGGTTGAGATGAGGTGGCACATGGTTTGGAAATGGTCTAGGTTCTAAAGGTTTTAGGAGTCCTTGCATCTTCAGCTTTTCAAACACCTTTGACAAAGGTTTACCAAGATTGGAGAATCGCTTGTTTCTGACGGCAGCAACCTCAACCGTAGTGGGCATGGTCCTTGTAGGCCCCCCAATGGTCATTCTATGCTGGCTGTAAAACTTCCGATTATCGGCTTCCTCCTCCTCGATATCCATGACAGTCTCTCTTAACTGTCGAAAGTCACTAATCATGGAGGTCATTCTCCTCAGCTTGTTATAAATAGAGGGCTTGGTGCCCTTATTGATCATCTTGATTTGGTCCTTCTCCGAGGGCCGAGTCTGCATTTTCAAGAGTTGGCTTCTCCAGTGATCTACATAATCATTAAAGCTCTCCTAAGGCTTCTGTTTGGTATTCTTTAAGTCACGGAGTGACAAATCGATCTCCAAATCTGGGATATACCGATTCAGAAAGGCCTCTGCTAATACCCTCCAATCATCATTGACTTTTCTCTCTGGGTCGTGATACCATATTACGGGCGCCCTTTCCAATGACATCCCGAACATCTTCTGAACCTGACGCTTCGACATGCCTACTGAACTCATCATAGAAATATACTGTCGGAGATGGACCCTCGGATCCTAGTTTCCATTGAACTCAGCTATGTCAGGCATCTTAAACTGGGAAGGTAGCTGCTCCTCAAAATTCATTGCCTCGTAGTCTAGCAAATCTTCATGTTTACCCTTCAGCTTGCGGGTAACTGACTCTACCTGATCCCTGAGTTTCTGCAATTCTGCCTGAAACTCGGCTACCCTTCCTGCGGCATACTCTGCCATGTCATCATCAAAACAGGGATCTCATCGCTCACCCTATTCGGAGGCTCCTCACGCCTGACATTCTCATTATTTTCTGCTCCCCCTGCACGGGGCACTGCCAGACTGGCCACGACGGTGGCCAAAGCTTGCAACTGCTCAGTAATCTTAGTGATGTTGGTCTCTAATTGGTCTATGTGGGAACCTTCATTATTTTACTCACTCATGCTTTCTAACTATTTTTTGACAAGACTTCCTTCTTCTCTAACCCAACGTATATCTATTATGGCTTTTAAAACCATGAGTTAGTATGATGCATGTATGCATGCAATGCATGAGATACATAAGATGCATGTGTTTATCAAAACAGAATATATCCTCCGACCTTATTTCTCCCACATCGTGGTAATTCTATTTTTGTTCTATGGATGGCTTATTTTATACATCGATGTGGAGTACACAAAATCGTTCTCTCATATGTTACGGGGTGAACCTTGGTTTCTTCAGTCCATTTCCATCAGTAACAGACAAAGGCCGCCCATTTACAATATTGACTAAGCATATTATGGGGATCGTGCCATTGTCTAGAAATGACGAATTGGGCCTTCAGCAATCGCGTCATGGGGATGAACTTGGAGGTATCCAAAAGTATACAAATATGACGTAACATGGCGTATCCTTCCTGGATGAAAGCCAGTGTAGATATCGGACTCATGCTTCTGGCATGTTTGGATCATGTTTGGTCTTTCTAAGCCCATCAAGGTTTTCATACAAATTGGCCCATTATCATTTCAAAGCATTCAATCATGATATCGCGAACTGCAAACTTGTCCCTGTTGAAAAAAAGGCCCAACAGGTTTACACTTTTGTGATAAGGTGACTAAACAACTTCAAATGATATGGGGCCCAAACACAAAATGGCCCATCGGCATTTTGAAAACTTTTGGTCCGATCGGCATAAGACATAAACTCATCCCAGTTTAAATGGCCCAACAAGTTCACATCTCATGACAAGAGGTCCAAATGAATCTAAATGATGATGGTCCCAAACACAAGCATAAAGGGTAGCTTCTATTGGTCATACAAATATGGTTCACATGTGGGTTTATAAGAGTATAGATAAAGGCTCTCGCTGGTGAAGGGTTGCCCACAACTAGGTCTCCCCACTCAAGGGTTCAAACGAACAAGTGAGTGCACCCCTTTTTATACCCTAAGGTACGTACCAAAGAGTGATGATGCCATATAACGATCCGCCACCTCGAGCAAAAGTGACTTCACAATACATGACGCCAACGATGTAAAAAGGGTATGCAAAATATATGAGACCTGGAAAATCAAAGCACAAACCACAACCATTACAAGGCATTATTTCGGGGCCAATTCTCTATCCCCAGTGGAGTCGCCAGACTGTGGACACGGTACAGAGCTACGGCGATGCTGTCCGGGCTCGCGGCCCATTGGGAGTATAAAGTAGCCCGTGAGGGACTAAAGTAGAGAATAATGGAATCGCCACCCAGTGTGAACTAGGAAATGATTTAAGGCCGCACTCACCCCTCGCAAGGGCAGACCTCAAACCGTTGGGTTCGGAATAGTCCCTTACTTATGCCAATTGTAATGAACAGATTTATGTAATAATGTAACCAAGTCTTATGCAACACACGCAAGATAAATAACACACAAGTTTGCACAACCATAAACGTAAATAAAAAAATGAAAGCACATGTATAATTCCATAAACATATTAAACAAAGAAGCGCGAGAATGTAGATAAATAATAACAATAAAAGCATTAATAATAAAGAGAGATAATTAAGTACGAAATGCAAAAGAAATAATTACAAACATGCATAAAATATGATGAAAAGAGATATGTTCAATGTATGTGCGTTAGTGTAGCGTTTGGAAACGCGTTCGAACGAGACGTGATATTATGCATGGCAAGACAGAATGTGGCGTGACAAAATACTGTGGTAAGGTTGCCCTTACGCATTTCCCGTAAATGAGGGACCTTTAGTCCGACGTGATTAGCCCATTCGCGCTAAATAACAATACATGAGTAAACAAAGAAACAATAAGAAACGAACAATAGAATAAAAAATTAGATGCGACCAAGAGACTTGGCCGACATCTATATGGGACGTTGTATGCCCGATTGAACGTATTTCACATTCAATCAAGTATACTTCGTCCGACGCGGTAAAACATCGTGGTAAAGGTATCCTTTAGGCATTTCCCTTAAATGCAAGACCTTTAATCCAACGTAGTTAGCCCATGCGCACTAAATAGCAATGCATAAATAAATAAAGCAATAACACATAGAAAGTAAATAACGGAATAATAAAAGAGATGCGACCAAGGCCGACATCTATATGGGACCTCATATGCCTGATTGAATGTATTTCATAATCAATCAAGTATACTTCGTCCGGCGCGGCAAAACATCATGGTAAAGGTAGCCTTTAGGCATTTCCCTCAAATGGAGGACCTTTAATCCAATGTAGTTAGCCAATGCGCACTAAATAGCAATGCATAAATAAATAAAGCAATAACACACGGAAAGTAATTAACGGAATAATAAAAGTAATGCGTCCAAGGCCGACATGTATACGGGACGTCGTATGCCCGATTGAACGTATTTCACATTCAATCAAGAATACTTCATCTGGCACATCAAAACATCGTGGTAAAGGTAGCATTTAGGCATTTCCCTTAAATTAAGGACCTTTAATCCAACATAGTTAGCCCATGCGCACTAAATAGCAATGCATAAATAAATAAAGCAATAACACATAGAAAGTAAATAACGGAATAATAAAAGAGATGCGACCAAGGCCGACATCTATATGGGACCTCGTATGCCTGATTGAACGTATTTCACTTTCAATCAAGTATACTTCGTCTGGCGTGGAAAAACATCGTCGTAAAGGTAGCCTTTAGGCATTTCCCACAAATGGAGGACCTTTAATCCAACGTAGTTAGCCCATGCGCACTAAATAGCAATGCATAAATAAATAAAGCAATAACACACGGAAAGTAAATAACGGAATAATAAAAGAGATGCGACCAAGGCCGACATCTATATGGGACCTCGTTTGCCCGATTGAACGTATTTCACATTCAATCAAGTATACTTCGTCCGGGGCGGCAAAACATCTTGGTAAAGGTAGCCTTTAGGCATTTCCCTCAAATGGATGACCTTTAATCCAACGTAGTTAGCCCATGCGCACTAAATAGCATTGCATAAATAAATAAAGCAATAACACGCAGAAAGTAAATAACGGAATAATAAAAGAGATGCGACCAAGGCAGACATTTATATGGGACCTCGTATGCCCGATTGAATGTATCTCACATTCAATCAAGTATACTTCGTCAGTTACGGGAAAACATCGTGGTAAAGGTAGCCTTTAGGCATTTCCCTCAAATGGAGGACCTTTAATCCAACGTAGTTAGCCCATGCGCACTAAATAGCAATGCATAAATAAATAAAGCAATAACACGCAGAAAGTAAATAACGGAATAATAAACAAAAACAATAAATGAACACAAAATTAAATAACAAAATGAAACACGTGCTTGAAAGTTTCTCAAGCGGTACGTGGAGTTGTATCCCAAGTAGAGACCGCACAACTGTCCATTCGGATCCAGCTATGGAATATTTGTCAGGGTTTCTGTAGGACATAGAAGTGGACGACGCTGTCCCGGGTTCAAGGCCCGATCGGGAGTACGGAGTAGCCCGTGGGGGAGTAAACTGGAGAATAAATGAGTCGCCACCCAGTGTGAACTGGGAAATGATTTAAGGCCGCACTCACCCCTCGTAAGGGAAGACCTCAAACTGTTGGTTTCGGAATGGTCCTTTACTTATGCCAATTGTAATGATTTATGCGATAGTATAACCGAGTCTCATACAACACATACAAGATAATTTAAACGACACGCAAGTTTGCACATATATAAGTAAATGGAATAAAAGCGAGCATATAATCCCATGAACATATCAAATAGATAAATTCGGAAATATAAATAAATAATAATGGTAAAAGCGTAAATATTAAAGAGAGATAATGAAAGCGTAAATAAGAGCGTAATAATAACAATCCAATGAACGTTTCCTCAGGCGGTAGGTGGAGTTGTATCCCAAGTACAGACCGCACTACCATCCATTCGGATTCGGCTACGAAATTTATGTATGGGTTTCCATCAGATATACCGCGAGAAGATAACAACCAATAATTAACGCAATCATGAACCCAATGTTGACATGCATGAGTATGATAATGCATATAACTATAAATAACTTAAGAGAACAAAACAAATGTGGAATAATAAAACAACAATAAACGGAAATTAAATGCGAAATAATAAAAGACTAATAATGCGAAATAAATGCGGAATAATAAATATGTGACCAAAGAACTTGGCCGTTTTCAATATAGGACTTTGCATACCCGGTTGGACGTATTCTATGACCAACCGAGCATGCCGTTTCCAGGACGACAAAATAAAATATAACAAATGATGCCCTCAGGTCTTACCTTTTAAGACGCTTCTTGGAAGTGCATTACGTCGTCGTCGGAAGGTTAATGCTCCACAACTTTTCCGGTTCGCTGGTTCAATGTTTTCCTTCGTTGCTTCGCTGTTTTGGGCTACTGTTTTCTCTATTTTTTTTACTGTTGTTTTTAGGGTGCAGTTTGTGGTGATTTGGGGGCTGTTTAACAGTGCAGTTTGCGGTTATTTGGGGCTGTTTTTGGGGTGCAATTTGCAGTTATTTGGGGCTGTTTTTGGGGTGCAGTTTGCGATTATTTGGGGCTGTTTTTGGGGTGCAGTTTGCGGTTATTTGGGTCTATTTTAAGAGGCCATTTTTTGGTGGTTTGGGGGCTGCAGTTAGGGGCGAAGGGTGTTCGGTTGATTGCAGTGTGTGTGTTTAAGGCTTTGAGAAGAAAGCCCTTGTTGTTGTTTGCTTATGATTACCGTCTAAAGTCTTTGTGGCATGTGTGCGTGTTTATTGGTTACTTGTCTTCACGTGGCTGAGGTTTATGGGTGGCTTCATTGTTGTTGTGTTATTGAGGGTAGGCTGGTTGGAGGTTTCTTGTGTTTTGTTCGGTCGGTCGTGAGGAGAAGAGAGAATGCTTTGGGTTTTTTTTGTTTTTTTTTTTCTGCCGTGAATAGTGAGCTCTAGGGGAGGGGTTTGGTTTATGTCCCTTTTTTATAAGAGTGGGCTAGGGTTTTCCTCACATGAGAAGGAAACGAGGATCATGCAATAATGGGGGATATTTTTAACTAGTTTATTATAAGGAAAAGATATTGTGTGATTGGTGGGGAATATATTAAATTTGGAAGGTGATTTATTTCGTTTAGGAGAGGATTTTTTTTTTTAGGAAAGAGATTTGATTTGATTTATTTAATTTGGAATGTGATTTATTTAATTTAGACATTGTTTTTTAAATGTTTTAATTATTTTGGTTAGGCTTGGAGGCATGGTTCTTTGAGCTTGGGCGTGTGGCTTTGGATGGGTGCGGGGGTTCGAGGCTTAATATTTTAAAATAGGGATTAATCAAGCAAACTCATGGCCAAATAGCGGGTTAAATTTGTTGATTTATTTATTTCTTGAAGTTTTCCCTTTCGACGTCCGTTTCCCGCGACTTCCGCAACTTAAAGGGTAGTGCCTCCATACGAGGCTCATCACTGGGCTTCATGCAAAAATGCAGTGTCTACAGTCGCCCCCACTTTGATGGGACTTGTGCAGTGTATGACAGTGATAATACTATCAAAGTCATGCATGCATTTTTTACTTACTTGGGTTGTCGGCTGTCGTACTTACCTGCTGCTTTGTGAGATGCTTTGAACTGAGTTGATGCAAGATGATAGTTCATTTCCGAATCGTTACTGATGTGAGATGATGGTTCATTTCCGAACCGTTATTGAGTTGAGATCGTGGTCTATTTCTGAACCGTTACTTGATGAGATGGTCCATTTCCGAACCGTTACTGATGTGATGGTCCATTTCCGAACTGTTACTGATGAGAGATGGTTCATTTCCGAACCGTTACTTGTTGAGATGGCGGTCCATTTCCGAACCGTTACCTGATGAGATGGTCCATTTCCGAACCGTTACTGATGTGATGGTCCATTTCTGAACCTTTACTGATGAGAGATGGTTCATTTGTGAACCATTACTTGTTGAGATGGCGGTCCATTTCCAAACCGTTACCTGATAAGATGGTCCATTTCCAAACCGTTACTGATGAGAAGGTCCATTTCCGAACCGTTACTGATGTGATGGTCCATTTCCGAAATGTTACTAATGAGATGGTCCATTTCCGAACCTTTACTGATGAGATGGTCCATTTCCGAACCGTTACTGATGAGAGATGGTTCATTTCTGAACCGTTACTAATGTGATGTTCCATTTTCGAACCGTTACTGATAAGATGGTCCATTTCTGAACTATTACTGATGAGATGGTCCATTTTCGAACCGTTACTAATGAGAGATGGTTCATTTCCGAACCGTTACTTGTTGAGAAGGTCCATTTCTAAACCGTTACTGATGAGAGATGGTTCATTTCCGAACCATTACTGATGAGAGATGGTTCATTTCTGAACCGTTACTTGTTGAGATGGTCTATTTCTGAACCGTTACTGATGAGAGATGGTTCATTTCTGAACCGTTACTGATGAGATGGTCCATTTCCGAACCGTTACTGATGTGATGGTCCATTTCCGAACCGTTACTAATGAGATGGTCCATTTCCGAACCGTTACTGATGAGATGGTCCATTTCTGAACCGTTATTGATGAGAGATGGTTCATTTCCGAACCGTTACTGATGAGATGGTCCATTTCCGAACCGTTACTGATGAGATGGCCCATTTCCGAACCATTACTTATTGAGATGGTCCATTTCCGAACCGTTACTGATGAGATGGTCTATTTCTAAACCGTTACTGATGAGAGATAGTTCATTTTCGAACTGTTACTTGTTGAGATGGTGGTCCATTTCTGAACCGTTACTGATGTGAGGTTGTTCATTTCCGAACCGTTACTGACTTGCTCATCTTTGCCGCTCCTTTTTCTTTTTCAATAAAAACCTGCGAACACAAAACGAAAATTGCATATATGTGATATGTATGCATGGATGCATGGATGTAATTCATATTCCGATGGGTTAGGCCTTCCTTGTGCTCCTTGGTGCCATTTGCCTACAAAATTCTTTGGTCGCCTTATGGGCCTGCTTTCTGTTTCCTTCTGCCAGTTCTTTTCTGGTGATTAGTCAGTTCTCTTTAGTCTCATTGCTCAAGTTCTCGATATATCCCTTATTCGCGGGGTGGTAGACTGGTCGCCCCCAGACTTGGTTTAGCTTTCTGCTCTTTGCTACTTGCACTAGGTCAAAGTAGATCATTTGATGTGGTGTCCCGTACTGTCACATCATATTACTCTCTTTTACGAGTTAGTCCCAATAGTTGTTCATATTATTGCCCTCAAATGATGCTCAGTGTCGAAACCAGAGAGCCTTCAAAGTACTCGAGGCAACTCAAATCCGACTATTTGAATAAATAATCTGAACCAGACTTAAAGGTGTGTGTGTGTGTACAAGGTTCTTTTACAGCTTGGTCCTTAAGTAAACCAACTCGATGATTTTTTTTTTTAAAGAATGGGATCAATTGGTCCAAAACTAATCCTGATCATGCTCTGCACATTACTTCTCCGTACTCAATCTGCAATGACTCAGGACTCAATTCTGGTTTCTTTTTCTTTCTTTCGTCTCTTCATACTTTTTTTTTTCAACACACCTACCCTTTAAGGTAGCATTTCTCCTCATGGTGGTCCTAATACTCTCCCATGGGTAGCTTCACGCTTATCGGTTATAGGTGGTTTAATTATTTTTCTTAGAGACTTTTCTTTTATTTTCAACCATACCACACATCATAACACAAGCAAATCAGGATAGACATTTAGGCGAACAGTCATTCACCGACCTACAATTTATTCAACTAGTCACTTTGCTAACTACTCAGGTTTTCACTGCTAAGAACCATAATCAAGTGCTTACGAGTCTAACATAGATCAATTACTCAAAGTATCAGATAAAAGCACATCAAGAGTTTATCGTTTCTAAGATTTCTCCCTAAAGTAAACGATTTCATCATTGGACTTATGCCCACTATTAAGGACTAAAATAAAACAATTTTTCTTTTCTCTTTTTTTCTATTGTTCTTTCCCTTCTTTTTTTTCACAATGGTCTTTCTATTCTTACCGTAAGGTTTTCTGTTTCTCAGTTTCCTTTTCCCCGATATCCATGTTTGCTAAACTCTTCTTGACAGTCTTCTTTTCCCCATAACCCAACGGATATCTATGATGGTTTTTAAGAAACAGGGGTTAACTGTTGGTTTCTATAATTAGTCCCAGGAAAGATTAAGCAATAGAAATACAATAACAACAACATGCAAAGCTTGAAGGATGGCGGAAACATACTTACAAAGCTATGTGACGAAAATGGTGATGAGGATCCTTGAGCCTCCAAGGATGAAGTTTCGGCCAAGCAAGAAGATGGAGAGAAGCTTCAAATCTTTGAGTATTCCAAGCTCCAAATGCGTTTCCCTATCACCTCTTTTGTTCCTTGCTTGTGCTAGCAAAAATGGAGAATGAGAAAACAATTTTCTGCCTTTGTTTATGCAGCTCACGGCGTGAGCAAGAGAGAAAGAAGAGGAGAGTGTTTCACTTTTAATTTTTGTTCCCTTTGCATGCCAAAAAACGTGAGACACCAAGGAAATGAAAAGTGATATGATATCTAATACCAAAAGAATTTTTTAATGCAAAAAATCTTTCAAAACCGTGCATGGCTTTCCCTCCAAAATGAAATCCATCATTTGCCATCATTACCACACTTTGAGATTAGAGACAATGTATCATCCCTCAAAGGTGACTAGATACATCCACCATCTATTCGTATTAAGTAATGAGATATCGCGATGTGATTTGCGGATATCACTCGATTCAAAATACGAATGTGTCCGCAAGCACTTTCGGGCTCGGTTTCGTTAATTCCGAATTAACGAATTTCCGTCGCGACGTGAATTAAATAATTACGCCTTGCGAAATTACTATTCAGTTCGCTAATGAATTAATTCTAAATTAATTCGTTTGCCCGAATTAAAATCCGATTTTAATTCCGCGTCGAAATCTAATTTCGTTTAATAATATATCGAATATATTATTTTATCGATTAATTCCAATTAATCGATATCTCTCTCTCTCTCTCCTAATAAGGCATTTTATCCAAGATAAAGTTTCTCCGTTATTAATCCAAGATTAATAAAGTTCGAATCAAACATCATAGGTGAATCTTCAGGAAGCGACCCAAGAGATCTCCGGATATGTTGGCAGTAAATACGGTCGTTGGATAATCCAAACACGTACGTACCTCGTACTACGTTTTTACCGATTTACAAGACAAGGTTGGCTTCTAGCAAAGCGCCATGCCTACCCAATTCTCCAGAAATATTCTTACTGGAATATAAGATCTTTATCAAGCGTAGTATACCGCAGTATCGCGTATATCGATCCAGTATCGAACGATCACATGTTAGGCCTGGGGCTGGAAGTGTGTCTGCCCCGTACGAAACATATATCGGACATCAAACAACTAGTCTCTTTAAATCGGACAATCCTGACCTAGTCATATTGTCCCGACGGTTGCAACCTTTTATAGAGTACTAGTTCTGTGTCCTGCGCGATCATCAACTCCATATGTCTGAAGTGATACTTCCATCTTGACATCACACCCAGTACACTACGATTCCTGATAAACCCAGAAGTGGTGAACACAGAACCGGTTAAAGTCCCCAACCACCAAAACCAAAGTTTACCGATTGTCGCAAGTACTAGCGATGCAAGTCTCAGGTTAAGACCATATACACCTACCCTGATGCGGCCTCCCATAGACACGCAGACATACTACCAATGGGATTCCGCGGGGTCTATCCAGAGCGAAGCTGTTTTCCGTACCATCGGTAAAACACAACCTCCTATCGCACTTGCATAAGTATCCAATACTTAAATATATGAGAACTATGCCGTTGTGCCCTCACAACATGCACAAATGCAATACTAGTCTATTCCGCATTATCGATGTCCGATCTCGATAATACTCCGACTAGGGATATTTAATGATTAAACCTTTTATATGATACTGTCTCATATCATCTCAATACGGAACTAATCATACGGACTTTTGCCATTAATATATCAAAGTAAATAATTTTACAAAACGGCAAAAGGCAATTTCATTATCACATAGTTAATTTTGTACAATAATACAATATCATTTACAAAACAGTGACGCTATGGGTCATAATGTCTAACAATCTCCCACTTGGCCTATAGCCAGTCACTCAAGCATCTAATACCTGAACTATTGATATGTCGTTCAAACACTTGCGGATAAACAGCCTTCGTCAGCGGATCTGCAATGTTGTTATCTGATGCGACCTTCTCGATCTTTACATCGCCACGATGTATAATTTCCCGAATCAGATGGTAACGCCGAAGAACATGCTTGGATCGTTGATGAGACCTTGGTTCCTTAGCTTGTGCTATAGCCCCGTTATTGTCACAATACAATGGAACGGGCTCAGCTGCTAATGGAACTACTCCTAATCCAATTAGGAACTTTCGGATCCAAACTGCCTCCTTTGCTGCTTCCGACGCAGCAATGTACTCCGCTTCAGTTGTTGAATCGGCAACAGTATCTTGCTTGGAAGATTTCCAGCTCACCGCCCCGTTATTCAAACAAAAAATGTACCCGGATTGCGACTTGAAGTCGTCCTTGTCGGTTTGGAAACTTGCATCGGCATACCCAGATACCACAAGTTCTCCTTCTCCGTAAATTAAGAAAGCATCCTTAGTTCGTCTAAGATACTTAAGGATATTCTTAACTGCCATCCAGTGACCTTCACCTGGATCGGCCTGATAGCGACTGCACATGCTCAAGCATATGACACATCAGGTCGTGTACATATCATGGCATACATGATCGATCCGACTGCCGAGGCGAACGGTATCCGACTCATGTTATCTCTCTTCTTGTGTCTTAGGACACATGTTCTTAGATAGAGATATACCACGTAACATTGGCATCAATCCCTTCTTGGATTGATCCATGCTGAATCGCTTCAACACTTTGTCAATATATGTACTCTGGGAGAGTCCAAGCAGCTTTCTAGATCTATCCCGGTAGATCTTTATTCCCAGAATAAAGGCTGCTTCTCCCAGATCTTTCATGGAGAATTTTAATGAAAGCCAAGCTTTCACCGACGTTAGCATGGGAATGTCATTGCCTATAAGCAATACATCGTCGACATAAAGGACAATAAAAGTCAGTGCTCTCCCACTAACCTTCTTGTATACACAAGGGTCATCTTCGTTTTGCACGAAATTATATTCTTTTATGATTTCATCAAAACGCTGATTCCATGATCGTGATGCTTGCTTCAATCCATAAATGGATCGATTTAACTTACAAACCTTGTTTGCAAGTCTAGGTACGATAAAACCGTCAGGTTGTTGCATATAAACATCCTCCAAAAGGTTTCCGTTAAGGAAAGCGGTTTTAACGTCCATCTGCCATATCTCGTAATCGAAATATGCAGCTATTGCAAGCATTATCCGAATGGATTTAATCATGGCAACGGGTGAGAAAGTTTCGTCATAATCAATACCATATTGTTGACGATACCCCTTTGCTACAAGCCTAGCTTTGTACGTTTGTACGTTGCCATCCATGTCGGTCTTCTTCTTGAAGATCCATCTGCATCCAATAGGCTTTACGCCTTCTGGTGCATCAACCAGTGTCCAAACTTGGTTGGCATACATGGAATCCATCTCGGACTTCATGGCATCTTGCCATAAAGCGGAATCAATATCCTGTATTGCTTCCTCATACGTAGACGGTTCATTATCCTCAATAAGATTAATATCCACATGAGGCGAGATCAGGTACCCATACCTCTCAGGTACTGTCCTGACTCTCTCCGACCTACGCGGTCCTTGTGTATATGAAGATTGTGGTACAGACTCATCCTGGATGGTCTGTTCATGTTCCGTCGATGATTCATTGCCAGGAACAGTATCACTAGGATTTTCATCAAGTTCTACTTTCCTCCCACTTACCACTGCATGCATCTAGGAATTCCTCTCAAGGAAAAATGCATGTAGAGCAACAAATACTTTGTTCTCTTGTGGGTGATAGAAGTAATATCCTTTGGTTTCCTTAGGATATCCCACGAAAAGGCATTTATCTGATTTGGGTTCTAGTTTGGTACCTTCCAAACGTTTAACATATGCCCAGCATCCCCAAATCTTCAGGAAAGAGAAACCTGGTTTCCTCCCTGTCCATATCTCAATGGAGTCTGTTCAACAGACTTTGACGGAACCTTATTCAAAATAAGTACTGCACTGTTTAAAGCGTATCCCCAGAAGGATATAGGTAGCTCAGTGCGACTCATCATCGACCTTACCATGTCTAACAAGGTACGGTTTCTCCGTTCAGACACACCGTTTAATTGCGGTGTTCCAGGGGTCCACTGTGAAAGAATACCATTTTCTTTCAAGTAATCTTGAAACTCATAACTTAAGTATTCGCCACCACGGTCCGACCGCAATGTTTTAATACTCTTGCCTGTTTGTTTTTCTACTTCGTGTCGAAACTCTTTGAATTTCTCAAAAGTTTCCGACTTGTGTCTCATTAGATACACATAACCATAACGAGATGCATCATCCGTAAAGGTTACGAAGTAATGATATCCACCTCTAGCCTGGCTAGACATGGGCCCACATACGTCACTATGAACGAGGGCTAACAGTTCTGTGGCACGTTCACCTTTACTACTAAAAGTGATTTAGGCATTTTGCCTAAAAGACAAGATTCGCAGACATCATATGAATTAAGATCAAATCCGTCCAAGTACCCACTCTTCGAAAGTGTGGATATGCGAGTCTTGTTGATGTGTCCTAGACGACAATGCCACATGTAAGCTTCATCTTTTAGATTACTCCTTTTGAGCCTTTTGTTTGTTATTTTATGTTTAGGAATACATTTATATTCAAAATATAAAGGCCATTATTTGCACAGCAGTGCAAATTTCTGCATCATTTTTATATAAATAACACCCAGTGTTTCTAAATACAAAAGTGTACCCATGCTGGGTTAACAAAGATACAGATATAATATTCCTAGTCAAACTAGGTATATATAACAGTTCAAAAGTTTAAAGAAGCATATGCCCCGAGGGCAATTCCAAAACAAAAGTCCCTACAGCCAAAACAGCAACTGGAGTTCCGTTTCCGACTCGTAGGTCAATCTCCCCTGAAGCCAGCATCCTGCTATCCTGCAGATCCTGCAAATCAGTACAAATATGAGCAGCACAACCAGAATCAAAAATCCAATTTTTAAAACTAGAAGTAGTCATATTTATCTCAATAACAAACATACCAGAGGCTAGTGCCTTGCCTGCCTTGATATCCTCCTTGTGTCCCTTCCCATTCGGCAGTCACGTTTCCAGTGACCCTTCTTGCCGCAGTTGAGGCAGACATCTTGAGACTTGTCCTTTGGCTTCCCAGAAGCTTTTGTCAACTTGCCTTTACCCTTTTTCTTATGTTTCTTCTTCCTCACCCCTCCAGTAGCTTTGGGCCCAGCCTTTGGCCTCTGAGAGGTCGATGCAAAGTGCGCCTCGCGCTTGCCCCCTTTTTGGAGTTCTTTTTCAGACTCCTTCAAAATGGATAACAACTCTCCAAGAGTGTCATCTGTATCCATCAACTTGTAGTTGATTATGATTTGTTTCCAAGTATCAGGAAGTGACTGCAAGATCATATCTATAGTCAGCTCAGCCTCCAAGACTATTCCCATATTGGCCAACTCATCAATATCGGCGATCATTTGAGCCCCGTGGGCCTCAACTGATGCGCCTTCAGTCATTCGGGCGCGGAAGAGTTTCTTCACCAACTCATATCTCCTCCATCCGCTTATTGGAGCGGTGGAGATCTCGCAGTCTAGCCATCATATTATAAGGATCCAAGTCCCTATTTTGGCGACGAAAGTGCTGAGTCATCGAAGCTAACATAATAGCCTGAGCTGTGTCACAATCACTGCTGTGAGTTTTCCATAACTCCAGCTCAAGTGGGTCAGTGGGCTTAGGCGGGAGAGGTGTTTGTATAGTGTACAGCATCCTCTCAGCCCCAAGGACTATCCTTAGGTTCATTTCCCAATCAGCGAAGTTTGTGCCCTTAAAGACATTGTCACCCATGATGATGTCTCGGACACTTACCTTGCTTGCCATCTCAACTACGATAGTCCAACTATCTAGTTAACGATAAAATGGGTACAGTCAAACTGTTACAAAAAAATAACAATGAATTAGTCCAACTAATTTTAATTAATTAAACGAAATAATTTTTGAAAGACGCGTAAGGCTAAGTATCTGAATGAAATTGCAAATTCAATACTAGCCTCCCACTATTTTTATCAAGTCTCTAACCCTCTGTTGAGAACTCGGGAAATCCTATTTCCTAGTGGGCTAGGATCCCGTTAAATAACACACAACCTTGACTTTGGCCAACAAGCTGTATGCTATTCAACTAGGTAGATCTCACAGATCAATTGGATCCAATCCAATTCCTAGATCCGGTTAGGTGGACATCCAAGTCCTAAACATATTGCATATGCCAATGTATCTAATACATTTTCTAACCATATCCTCCGAATCATCTAGGCCTTGGCTTTGGCACAACAAACCTAATGATTCCAGTTAAGCGGGACCCATTGACAAGGATAGTTTCGTAATCAATGTCGTTGGACAAGAAGTGATCTTGACTTTGGCCAACAAATCACAACTTGGACAAGACACACGATGTGGAACAAAACTCTCTCATGATTCAAGTACATCCTAATTGACAAGGTCTTGACTTTGGCCAACAAACCAATGCCAATTGGATCTTGAACAAGAATCATTCAATGGAAGGATAATCGCTTAATATAGATTGAGGGATTTTTGCGTAATTGGCAACCAATTTATTATCTTTGTTAGGTCTCATCATCATACACCCTTAAGCATGCTTCTAAAACATCATAAAGTGCATAAAATAAATTAATAGTGATATACGGATGGATATGTAAAACAATTTGTTCCTAGAACAAATCACTCCCTTTCCACTCCCCGCTAGTAATATTCTACTTCTACCCAATTACATAATACAATAAGAGAAACCTCATATACATTGAGGGGAATTAGGTGAGAAGAGAATACAAAGAGATAAAAGAGATAAGGCTGGACACGCAGGTCCAATTTATAAATTCTAAATTTACAATAATTTCTAAAATTACCCTTTCCCTTCTAATATCCATCCGCTATACACTATTCATTCATCACATACATGTATATTCATTCAAGACATGCTATACAACCAATCTAATCCAATTAATTAGTCTTTGTTTAAGTGATCATCCAATGTTCAATCAACGGTTTGATTTTGCGCGAGTCCAACTCGTTTGAGAATAAGTACATAAGGTACGAATTCATGAATTATATCGAACTACTCGTTAAATCCAATTTAAGCCGTATTCAATATTAATTCAATTTATTTAATTCCAAATTAAATGTTTACACTTTTAATGTGCTTTTAAAGATTAGATTCTAAATCTTATCAAATTGGGTCTCCAAGCCCAACTAACATCCAATGTTTGTTTAATTAAAGTCCGATGGGCTTTCAATTGATTTATAAAGGCTTGGGCTTTGGTCAATGTGGGTCAAACCCAATTACCAAGCCCAAATAAGGAATCACCCTTAAGTGCCACAAAATCAATTTCAAGCCCATAAGGCCCAATTAAACATAAAAGCCCATTAATTAAATTTTAATATTCCAAATTTTAAAATTCAATTGATTAAAGTGTAATTGCATGATTAATTCATTAAATCAAATATTTCAAAAATACCAATTTAATTTATTATTCATCAATTGTTCAAAACACTTGTCTAACATTTATTTGAACAAAAATCAAGTCCTTTAACATGTCATGTTGTATTCGGCCAAGAGAGATTTTTGCGGTTCGATTTGTTTTCAATCCAATTGAATCACTAATCTAACATACATATAGATTTTAGTCATCCAATGAACTTGAAAGCAAAAATTCAATAATAGTGAAAAGACCTCAATTTTCGGTCAAGCATCAACTTTAGGGAAAAAATCATCCAATGTATTTTTCTCAAAATTGAACATGTATTACATCAAATATCATACATTTAATCATGCTTAAGTTATCCAATAAACTTGTGCATGAAAAATTCCAAATCTTCAAATGACCTACACATTCGGCCAATGCATCAATTTTGGGGAAAAAATATCCAATACAATTTTCTCAAAATTGATCATGTATTACTTCATATTACAAACATTTAAGCACACTCAAATCATCCAATGAACTTGTGCATGCAAAAATTCAATAATAGTGAAAAGACCTCAATTTTCGGCAAGCATCAATTTTGGGGAAAAATCATCCAATGCATTTTTCTCAAAATTGAACATGTATTATATCAAATTCATACATTTAATCATGCTTAAGTTATCCAATAACTTGTGCATGAAAAATTCAATCCAAATGACCTACACATTCGGCCAAGCATCAATTTTGGGGAAAAATTCCAATACAATTTTCTCAAAATTGATCATGTATTATTCATATTACAAATAAAGCACACTCATCATCCATAAATTGTGCATGCAAAAATTCAATTAATGGAAGTGCATCCTCGGCCAAGACATCAATTTTGGGGAAAAATCATCCATGCATTTTTCTCAAATTAATCATGTATTATATCAAATATCATACATTTAAAAATGCTTTAGCATCCAATTCCACAAGAACATGCTTCAATCAATTTTCCCCAAATTAACCCTAATGTATTTATGCTTAAACCTAGCTCAATGATACCATTGTTGGTTTCTATAATTAGTCCCAAGGAAAGATTAAGCAATAGAAATACATAAATCATACATGCAAAGCTTGAAGGATGGCGGAAACATACTTACAAAGCTATGTGACGAAAATGGTGATGAGGATCCTTGAGCCTCCAAGGATGAAGTTTCGGCCAAGCAAGAAGATGGAGAGAAGCTTCAAATCTTTGAGTATTCCAAGCTCCAAATGCGTTTCCCTTTCCCTATCACCTCTTTGTTCCTTGCTTGTGCTAGCAAAAATGGAGAATGAGAAAACAATTTTCTGCCTTTGTTTATGCAGCTCACGGCGTGAGCAAGAGAGAAAGAAGAGGAGAGTGTTTCACACTTTTAATTTTTGTTCCCTTTGCATGCCAAAAAACGTGAGACACCAAGGAAATGAAAAGTGATATGATATCTAATACCAAAAGAATTTTTTAATGCAAAAAATCCTTCAAAACCGTGCATGGCTTTCCCTCCAAAATGAAATCCATCATTTGCCATCATTACCACACTTTGAGATTAGAGACAATGTATCATCCCTCAAAGGTGACTAGATACATCCACCATCTATTCGTATTAAGTAATGAGATATCGCGATGTGATTTGCGGATATCACTCGATTCAAAATACGAATGTGTCCGCAAGCACTTTCGGGCTCGGTTTCGTTAATTCCGAATTAACGAATTTCCGTCGCGACGTGAATTAAATAATTACGCCTTGCGAAATTACTATTCAGTTCGCTAATGAATTAATTCTAAATTAATTCGTTTGCCCGAATTAAAATCCGATTTTAATTCCGCGTCGAAATCTAATTTCGTTTAATAATATATCGAATATATTATTTTATCGATTAATTCCAAATTAATCGATATCTCTCTCTCTCTCCTAATAAGGCATTTTATCCAAGATAAAGTTTCTCCGTTATTAATCCAAGATTAATAAAGTTCGAATCAAACATCATAGGTGAATCTTCAGGAAGCGACCCAAGAGATCTCCGGATATGTTGGCAGTAAATACGGTCGTTGGATAATCCAAACACGTACGTACCTCGTACTACGTTTTTACCGATTTACAAGACAAGGTTGGCTTCTAGCAAAGCGCCATGCCTACCCAATTCTCCAGAAATATTCTTACTGGAATATAAGATCTTTATCAAGCGTAGTATACCGCAGTATCGCGTATATCGATCCAGTATCGAACGATCACATGTTAGGCCTGGGGCTGGAAGTGTGTCTGCCCCGTACGAAACATATATCGGACATCAAACAACTAGTCTCTTTAAATCGGACAATCCTGACCTAGTCATATTGTCCCGACGGTTGCAACCTTTTATAGAGTACTAGTTCTGTGTCCTGCGCGATCATCAACTCCATATGTCTGAAGTGATACTTCCATCTTGACATCACACCCAGTACACTACGATTCCTGATAAACCCAGAAGTGGTGAACACAGAACCGGTTAAAGTCCCCAACCACCAAAACCAAAGTTTACCGATTGTCGCAAGTACTAGCGATGCAAGTCTCAGGTTAAGACCATATACACCTACCCTGATGCGGCCTCCCATAGACACGCAGACATACTACCATGGGATTCCGCGGGGTCTATCCAGAGCGAAGCTGTTTTCCGTACCATCGGTAAAACACAACCTCCTATCGCACTTGCATAAGTATCCAATACTTAAATATATGAGAACTATGCCGTTGTGCCCTCACAACATGCAAAATGCAATACTAGTCTATTCCGCATTATCGATGTCCGATCTCGATAATACTCCGACTAGGGATATTTAATGATTAAACCTTTTATATTGATACCGTCTCATATCATCTCAATACGGAACTAATCATACGGACTTTTGCCATTAATATATCAAAGTAAATAATTTTACAAAACGGCAAGGCAAAAGGCAATTTCATTATCACATAGTTAATTTTGTACAATAATACAATATCATTTACAAAACAGTGACGCTATGGGTCATAATGTCTAACATTAAACTGATGGTGTATGCATAGATGCATGAGATGCACGTGGTTATCAAACAAACATATATCCTTCTAACCTTATATCTCCACACTCGTGAAAGTCCATTTTTGTCCTAGGTATGGCTTATTTTATGTACACATTGTGGGTACACAAAATCGTTCTCTCATATGCTACGGGTGAACCTTGGCTGCTTCTGTCCCTTTCCATCGGTAAAAGACAAAGACCGCCCATTTACAATATGGACTAAGCTGATTATGGGATCATGTCATTGTCTAGAAACGTCGAATTGGGCTTTCGGAAACCGTGGTCATGGGGATGAACTTAGAAGCGGCCCAAAAGTATACAAATATGTCGTAACAAGGCGTATCCTTCCTTTCTGGATGAAAGCCAGTGCGGATATCGAACTCATGCTTCTAGCATATTTGGATCATGTTTGGACTTTCTAAGCCCATCAAGGTTTTCATGCAAGTCGGCCCATTATTATTTCAAAGCATTCAATCATATTATTGCGAGGTGTAAACTTGTCCCAGTTGAAAAAGGCCAACAGGTTTATACTTTTGCAATAACGTGGCTAAACAACTTCAAATGATAGGGGACCAAAACACAAAATAGCCCATCGGCATTTTAGAAGCTTTTGGCCTAATCATCATAAGACACAAACTCGTCCCAGTTTAAATGGCCCAACAAGTTCACCTCTTATGACAAGAAGTCCAAACGAATCCAAATGATGATGGTCCCAAACACAAGCATAAATGGTGGCTTTTATAGGTCATACAACTATGGTTCACATGCGGGTTTATATGAGTATAGACAAAGGCTCTCGCCGGTGAAGGGTTGCCCACAACTAGGTCTCCCCACTCAAGGGTTCAAGCGACCAAGTGAGTGCACCTTTTTTCTACCCTAAGGTACGTGCCAACGAGTGATGATACTATATAACGATCCGTCGCTTTGAGTGAAAATGACTTCTCGATACATGAAGGACTGTCAAATGGATTTCTCTATTGAAGATTCCCCAGAGGGAGGGTGGAGCGAACTCTCTTAAATACCATTACCTCTTAGGCTCTTATCGCCTTGGTGACAGGATTAAACAATAGATCCTCCAAATTAGTCCATCAAGGTAAGCTTTGAGTAAATGATTATCTAGATGTCTTCACAGCTTTTCCTTTTGGCTATAAAAAGATAGTGAGTGAAGGAAGACACCAAATCATTATCTAACTTTAATAATGCCTTTGGTTAAACCCATTGGTCCCAACCCACTTGTTGACACGGTTAACTAAAGCAAAAAATCACAAACATTACAAGACATTATTTCGGGGCCGATTATCTATCCCCAGTGGAATCGCCAGACTGTAAGACACAGCTCGCGGCCCGGTCGGGAGTATAGAGTAGCCCACGGGGGACTAAACTGGAGAATAAAGGAGTCACCACCCAGTGTGAACTGGAAAATGATTTAAGGCCGCACTCACCCCTCGCAAGGGATGATCTCAACCGTTGGGTTCGGAATGGTCCCTTACTTATGCCAATTGCAATGATTTATGTGATAATATAACCGAGTCTCATGCAACACATACAAGATAATTTAAACGACACGAAAGTTTGCACACATAGAAGTAAATGGAATAAAAGCGAGCACACAATCCCATGAACATATCAAATAGATAAATACGGAAATATAAATAAATAATAATGGTAAAAGCGTAAATATTAAAGAGAGATAATGAAAGCGTAAATAAGAGCGTAAATAATAACAATCCCATGAACGTTTCCTCAAGTGTTACGTGGAGTTGTATCCCAAGTACAGACCGCACTACCGTCCATTCGGATTCGGCTACGGAATTTATGTCTGGGTTTCCATCAGATATACTGCGATAGGATAACAACCAATCATTAAGGGTTACGTCGTTGTCGGAAGGGTGCCCTCATGTCTTACCTTTTAAGTCGCTTCTTGGAAATGCAACTTTTCCGGTTCGCTGGTTTAATGTTTTCCTTCATGGCTTCGCTGTTTTGGGCTGCTGTTTTCTCTGTTTTGAGCTGCTATTTTCTCTCTTTTTTTCTGCTGTTTTTAGGGTGCAGTTTGTGGTGATTTGGGGGCTGTTTAAGGGTGAGTTTTCAGTTATTTAGGGATATTTTTGGGGTGCAGTTTGTGGTTATTCGGGCTGTTTTTAGGGTGCAGTTTGCGGTTATTTGGGGTTTTTTTTGGTGCAGTTTGCGGTTATTTGGGTCTATTTTAAGAGTCTTTTTTTCGGTGGTTTAAGGGCTGCAGTTAAGGGCGAAGGGTGTTCGGTTGATTGCAGTGTGTGTGTTTAAGGCTTTGAGAAGAAAGCCATTGTTGTTGTTTGATTATGATTACCGTCTAAAGTGTTTGTGGCATGTGTACGTTTTAAGGGTTACTTGTCTTCACGTGGCTGAGGTTTATGGGTGGCTTTGTTGTTGTTGTGTTATTGAGGGCAGGCTGGTTGAAGGTTTCTTGTGTTTTGTTCGGTCGGTCGTGAGGAAAAGAGAGAATGCTTTGGGTTTTTTTATTTTATTTTTTGTGTTATGCCGTTAATAGTGAGCTCTAGAGGATGGGTTTGGTTTATGTCCATTTTTTTATAATAGTGGACTAAGGTTTTCCTCGCATGAGAAGGAAACAAGGATCATACAATAATGGGGGATATCATTAATTAGTTTGTTATAAGGAAATGATATTGTTGTTGGACAATTATGTCCCATAGCGTCACTATTTGTACAGATCATGGTGTTGTTGTACAAATTAACTATGTGACAAAGGAGATTGCACTCTTATTATTTGTGATTAGATCACCTAGATATATAAATGATAGGAGGTCCCTATGATTTGTTCCTAGAGTGAGAATGATATGAGACAGTATCAGTCCACGAAGGATAAATCATTGAATATCCCTAGTTAGAGCATTGTCGAGATTGGACATCGATAAATGCGTAAAAGACTAGTATTACACTTGTGTGCGTTGTGAGGGCACAACGGCATAGTTCTCATATATTTGGGTATAGGATACTCATGCAAGTGTAATAAGAGGTTGTGTTTTAACGATGGTACGGGAAACAGCTTCTCTCTGGATAGACCCCCTCGGAATTCCATTGGTAGTATGACTATGTGTCTATGGAAGTCCGAAATCAGGGTAGGTGTATTTGGTATTAACCTGAGACGTGCACCGCTAATACTTACGACAATCAATATACTTTAGTTGCGGTCGTCCAGGGCTTTAACAGGTTCTGTGTACGCCAATGCTGGGTATATTGAGAATCGTAGTGTGTTGGGTGTGATGTCAAGACGGAAGTGTCACTCCAGTCATATGGAGATGATGGTCACGTAGGATACGATACTAGTACTCTTAAGTACTGCAGTCATCGGGATAAAATGACAAGGTCATGTTTATCCGATTATAGAGACTAGTTACCAGACATCCGACATGTGCTTCGTACGGGGCAGACACAATTCCAGCCCCAGGCCTAGCACGTGATCATCTGATACTGGACAGAAATACGCAATATTACGTATACTACACCTGATATAGATCATTTATTCCTGTAAGGATATTTCTGGAGAATTGGGTAGGCATGGTGCTTTGCTAGAAGCCAACCTTGTCTTGTAAATCGGTAAAACGTAGTACTTGGTACTTACGTGTTCGGATAATCCGACGACCGAATTTACTGCCAACATATCCGGGGATCTCATGGGTCGCTTCCCGAAGATTCACCGATGATGTATGACTCGCACTCTAAATTAATCTGGGATTAATTAGAAGAGAGACAAAATTAATCTGGGATTAATAGCGGAGATATTTTATCTGGGATAAAATATCATTAAAAGAGAGATAACGATTAATTTGGAATTAATCGATTAATTAATATATTTGATATATTAAACGAAATTGGATTTCGACGCGGAATTAAAATTAGATTTTAATTCGGGCGAATGAATTAATTTAGAATTAATTCGTTAGCGACGTGAATAGTGATTTCGCTAGGTGTAATCATTTAATTACGACGCAACGGAAAATTCGTTAATTTGGAATTAGTGAACCTGAGCCCGGGATTATTTGCGAGCGCATTCGCATTTTGAATTCGAGTGCGGCACGCAAGTCAAATCATGCGTCAAATCATTAGTCACATCAAGCATCAAATCAAATGTCAGTTTGAGTGATGTGACTTGACAACTTGATTGAGTGATGTGACTTGATCTGAGTTGATGGAAAGCATTAATTGCTTGACTTTTTGTAAATCAAAAAGTTGTATATGGTAAATGGATTTTAGAAATCATTTTCTATTACACTTTTTCATCTCTCTCACACAACTCTCTCCACCTCTCATCTCTCTCTTCTTCACGCCCATGGAGTGGCAAAATGCTCACTGGTTTATGTCAAAACCGTGAGATAGGTGACCGGCGTAAACACACACGTATAACGCAAGCGCACGTATCGTTCAAGTAGTATAAAAATATCAATCTCAAGAGGACTTAATTCCTACTATTGTTATTAATTATTGAATCTATTTATTTACAGATATCTAATTGAAAGAGAAGAGAATGATTACTTGATTGATTTGATTGATTGTAGAATTGCTGAATAAATAAATAAATAAAAAGACAAAAGAAAATACTAAGAAAAATAACAAAAGACACAAAGATCTAGGGTTGTGAATCATTCTAATATCTTTTAAAAGATGAAGTGATTATTTTATGTTTGTGTAATAAATCAGTTTACTAACCTGGAACACGAAATTATGCAAAAGCCTCTGTTGATGGTCAGACGCAAATACCCAGTTTAACCCAATTGAACCATATGTCTATGTCAACCAAATTATCTGGATTCATTAAGTTTAAGTTCAAATTATGGCTACCCGGAAATCTATTAAAGGGTTATCTATCCTTAAGGAAGATCGTGGGCTATTAAGTCTAAGGATGAAACCTAAAATCCCTATGTCTAGTTCATTTTAGATTTACCACATCAATCTTATTGGTGATCAGACAACAAGAAGCATTAAGCTTAAGACTTAATAAGTAAACCATTAAATTACCCAAACTATAAAATAACCCCTTATCAACCGGTGATATTAGAATTCATCACAACCCCAGATAACTAACACATAACTAGGGCTAGTAAAAACTTAAAAGTAAAAGACATAAAGTAAAAGCTGAAAAGTAAAATAAAATAAAATGCTAAGGTAAAAGGAATTACTTTTACTATTTACTATTTTAGATATCTCTCATAAAATAATATATAAACTTGTGATAATATTACCAACTGACCAATCTAGCGGTATCCTTTATTAGTCAGGTTTAAACCAAATTAAAATGAATTACCAACCGACCAATCTGGCGGTATCCTTTTTAAGTCAATATTTTAAATAGTGAATATATTATTTTTAAGGGAGATTAATCTAAATAGAAACAGTAAAAGAATTACCTTTCAACCCTAGCTGGGGAAGTTACCTCCTCATAGTGAATAGTAAAAACTGTAAAAAGTAAAAAAAAAGTAAATTACTATATTAACAAAACGTAATTAAAATTATTTACAAAACTAAAAACTAAAAAAAAACTAAAAATAAAAGAAACTAGAGAGAGAAACTCTCTCTTTACATCAAAGAGATGAGAGAGAGTGGTGCATCTAAAACTGAAATCTCGAGCTCAATTTATAGGCGCGGATAGGCATCTAGCGTCGCGACGCTAAGGCCTTTGGCGTCGCTACGCTAGCTTCTGTCGACGTGGCACGCTTTAGTTCATCGGTTGCAGATTCTGGATAAGATAATAAGGTGACACGTGGCGAGGTTGTTGGAGACTCAATTATTGTGACACGTGGCGGCTTCTGATTGGTCGGCTAGATTCTTATCCGCCACGTGCCAAATAAGGATTAGATAGCCAATAATTGATGTTGATGTGGCGCTGACGTGGCGATGATGTGGCGGTGACGTGGCGATACGTGGGAAAGAGACTGTCGGCACCGTAGGATTGCGACACGTGGCACTTCCTGATTGGCTGATTATGACGTGGCGGTGAGGTGGTAGTTTGACTTGGTCAACCTGGTGATGTGGCTGATGACATGGCAATGACATGGAGTGACACGTGGAACACGTGGCGATGATGACTGTCGGCACCGTAGGATGATGACACGTGGCACGGCGCATTTTAGCAGATCGGCTGTGATGGTGACATGTGGCACGGCGCACGTTAGCAAAGTCAAACTTTTCTCAGATTCTGATTTGTGGACCCGGTGCACGTTAGCACTGTTCGGCGCATGTTAGGCGTCGCGACGCTGAAGGTCTTGGCGTCGCGACGCGGGAAATTACCAAAATGCCCTTTTCGTCCAATTTTAACTGTTTTGGCCCAAATCACCTCCAGAATGTCCTGAAATTTATTTATCTACAAAATATCACAAAACACATCAAAATATTCATAATACTCAAGAAACTATACAAAATATAAGGTTAAATGAGTGGGAAATAGTGATAGATTTACCACTCATCACACCCCCAAACCTAACATTTTGCTAGTCCTCGAGCAAAATACAAAATAAAATAACATAATAAAATTTAACTAAGCCACTTTCGTAGGGATCACGGTTGCATTTAGCGTATGCAACAAGCCTTTAAACCCCTAGGTGTCCATAGTGGATGAGTTGTAGTCTCGTGAGGGTTTACAGCAATGATACCCACAAACATTTTACAAAAGTAAAAAGGTAGTAAAACTAATGTACACAAAAGCAAAAAGACAAGCGAAAAGAGAATAAAGAAGTTAGTGACTAATCAGGTGAAACTTCTACTCCAAGTTACTAGTTGTTTTGTTTCTTTCTAAATTACTGAATAAGTAAATTCTCCGATTATTTTTTCCATTCTTCATATACACAGCCAACAAGATATTAATCAACTCATTTTTTCCCACAACAGTCATAAGTGCAGTTGATAAGAGAGTAATATTTTTGTCCTAAAGTTCTATTGGATTTCACACCTTTTGGTAGCAATGGAATAATTTTTCTGATTTTTCTGATTTTTTTCTTTGATTTTTTCTCTATTTTTTTATTTATATACAATATATTCCATCTATGTAACGAGTGTTGGATCGGTGGCTCCCAAACCAGTTGGCTTTAGGGCACTAGGTGTTAAGACACCCCTACGGACCTTAATTACTCAGACTTCAGATATTATATTTTTGCAGCATCTTTGATCCATGTAGCGAGCTTTGGGCCAGTGACTCCCAAACCAGTTGGTTTTAGGGCACTAGGTGTTAAAACACCCTTACAGACTTAATAACTCGGATCTCGGATTTTTTTTTACTCCACTGCTTTTTGATATGCTTCCTCCAATTAAACTAGAGCACTGAATATTACAAACTCTTCAATTTTAGCTCATGTCCGTATGTTACTATATATGTTGATAATATCTGCTAACTGAACATATGAAGATCCATTTTAGTCCGTTTTATAGAGAATTTACAAATTAAATAATTCAAAATGAAATAAACAAAAATTAACTTATTTCGAAAATAGGCTTGAGATACGTCTCAGGAGTGGAAACTCCTTACTCGGCTATCTTTTACCAATTTCACCCTTTTAGTCAAAATAAAAACACAAAAACGCAAAATATTTTTGTAATTTTGAAAAAATTTCAATTTTTTTTTTCGAAAAATTTTGGACTAAAAATAAAAAGAACACACAAACTAAAAACAAGGTACTGATCAACTAATTTCCTCCCCCAAACCTAAATGAGACATTGTCCCTAATGTCTTAAACAGTAAAATGAGAGTTAATAAAGTCGTACCTGGTTAGCTGAAAATCTACAGGAAATTAAAGGTTAAGATCCAGATTAATCTGACGCCTCTTACCACGATCGTCCTCGGACCAATTTATCTTTGAAAGGATAGGGTCAACTTGTGGTTCATAGGCTAAGAGTTGGTCAATTAGATCCGGAGCAGTTCTGGCAGTAAAGAGGAGTTCTTTCATAGGTTTTGACACGAACCCATTTCTCCGAGCATCATAAAGAAACACACAAAGAAAATCATATAAAATCCATCAATGTTGAACAGTCCAAGCGGTTTGTGGTGTATGTTCAGGTTCGCCCAAGATAGAACTATAAAAATTTCCACCAATGTGCCCAAGCCACCGGGCAAAGCGATAAAAGCATCAGCACGGTTAATCATTTCTACCAGTCGTTCAGACATACCTGGCACAATAAGTTCCTTTCAGTTTGATGATCCAATAAGATTTGCCTATGCCAAGGGTTTTGGGATGATTCCCAAAACGTGACTGCCTCCTTCCTGTACAGCCTTTGAAACGATCCCCATAAGTCCAAGATTGCCTCCGCCATATATTAAGTGCATATTCCTTGCAGCTAAGACTCGACCCAATTCATGTGCTGCTTCTACGTATTGTGGCTTAGTACCAACACTACTATCGCAAAACACACAGATGTTTTCAACTCGTCTTCTTGAAGTGGCTTCCATTTTTTATGTATTTCTTTCTCAAATCAGGATGCCTTCAAAAATGCAATGACGGGCTGATTTTATAGTACTGAAACGGGTGAGTAATAATAGCACTAGTATCTTCCAGAGGAAGCTTATTAGCTAAACAACAAAATGAATCGTGAAAGGTCAAAAAGTCTGGATCCTGTCTACGAAAATAAAGATAATTACAACAGAAAAGTGAATCAAAGCAATAATTAAGGCAACGGAATTATGTACGCAATACGCCACTCGTTTGGTATATAAATCCATTAGGATGCGTCTCAAGAATTAATTCTTTACTCAGCCGTTGCTAATGAATTGTTTCTCATCTTTGTGATTGCTAAACACCATTCCTTCTGTCTTAAAATGCTCCGTTTGTGTTTTTCCCTACAAAAATAACACAAAAAATTAAAAACTCTACAAAATATGAAAACAGAAATTACAACAAATTACATGGGTTGCCTCCCTGCTAGCGCTAAATTTTTCGTCTTCAGCCAGACGTGACTGAAATCCATCTGTTAAGGTGGTTTCAGCGTCATTTTGGATGTCCGATTAAAGACAATCCTGTGAGCGTTGCTTTTGAATGGTCTCTTCCAACGGTAAGGTAGCAGAAATTTTTTTGCCCCATTTAGTGTTTGTGCCACCTTTTTGCTCATTCTTACTCCAGTGGTTCCTACAAAGAAAGAAAGAAAATCAGGAGGTCTCGTATGGTGCTTGACTTGGAATGGGAGTTCCATTCTGTCAAGCTTCTGGGCGATATCTTTGATTTGTACTCCCCAAAACAGCGATGTTTCTCATGAATGCTCTGGATCTTTATTAAGGTTAGACATTTGCTCTGCTTCTTGTTCCACATTTTCTTCACAGATGTATTGTAAAATTTTTGTATTCAGCTCTTCATCTGTCATCTATGAAATACATGCTTCAAAATTGTCAACCTGAGGATGCAAAGATGTTTCTGAAATTAGATTTTCATCCTCTTATACGACTGGAATGGATGGTTCAGATAGATCTTCTTCAAACATCATGGTAAAGCATGCTCCAAGATCTTCATTTTGAGGATTGAAAGTTTGATCCTCCGTTGTTGGTGCAGTTGGTACAAATAGATCAGTTTCATCCTCGTTAGAATCTGAATAATAAAAGTCAAATTGAGACTTTGCCGGTTCGGGCTCCTGAACTGATACCTCTGGTTGTTGATACTGCTTAGCCTCCTCCTCTGTTGAAGTGTTATTGTGAAATGATTGGTACTCGAAGGCTTCATCAGTGTCATCTGAAATTGGTTCTTGAGGTATGTAGTTCTGGTTTTCTGTGAATTGTCTCATTTGATCTATCATCTTCTGAATGAATTCTGATTGTCTCTGAATACTTTCAAATTGATTATGGTTTGTTTCAAGCATTGTATCCAACTTTTCTTTTCGTTTCTTGAACATATCTTCGAGCATGTTTAGCAACTGATATTCCTCTGATGGTTTTGATTGTTGATAAAGATCATTGTAGGTGGGTGGTGGATAAGATGGAAATTGTGGTTCTCTGAATTGCGATGACTCGTCATACCATGAAGGATCTTGATAGTTCTGCCACCCTGGATGGTAGTTGTATTCGCAATAATCTCTAGGGTGGTTACCATTACATATGTCACATCTCCCCATTGCGTCTTGTTGAGCAACTGTGGTATTGCTTGGTTCTGGCATCCAGTGATAATTGTTGGGCTGGACAACAGGCCTCAGAAAACTGGACTGTTGCTCCTAGATTTGGGGTGTATCTTCTAGTAAAGCTCGTGATCTCTCAATCTCCCAATAATGTTCCATTTTTCAATCACTTGTAACAAAAGAAATAGATAAAAATAAAGAAAATTAGATATAAGTAAATTAGATAGCTTCAAAATTAATAACTAAAGGAAAACAAGTCCCCGGCAACGGCGCCAAAAACTTGACCGGCGTAAACACACACGTATAACGCAAGCGCACATATCGTTCAAGTGGTATAAAAATATCGATCCCACGAGGACTTAATTCCTACTGTTGTTATTAATTATTGAATCTATTTATTTACAGATATCTAATTGAAAGAGAAGCGAATGATTACTTGATTGATTTGATTGATTGTAGAATTGCTGAATAAATAAATAAATAAAAAGACAGAAGAAAATACTAAGGAAAATAACAAAAGACACAAAGATCTAGAGTTGTGAATCATTCTAATATCTTTTAAAAGATGAAGTGATTATTTTATGTTTGTGTAATAAATCAGTTTACTAACCTGGAACACGAAATTATGCAAAAGCCTCTATTGATGGTCAGACGCAAATACCCAGTTTAACCCAATTGAACCATATGTCTATGTCAACCAAATTATCTGGATTCATTAAGTTTAAGTTCAAATTATGGCTACCCCCGCCTGACAGGTATATGTCTATCCTGTAAGGAAATCTATTAAAGGGTTATCTATCCTCAAGGAAGATCTTGGGCTATTAAGTCTAAGGATGAAAACTAAAATCCTTATGTCTAGTTCATTTTAGATTTACCACATCAATCTTATTGGTGATCAGACAACAAGAAGCATTAAGCTTAAGACTTAATAAGTAAACCATTAAATTACCCAAATTATAAAATAACCCCTTATAAACCGGTGATATTAGAATTCATCACAACCTCAGATAACTAACACATAACTAGGGCTAGTAAAAACTTACAAGTAAAAGACATAAAGTAAAAGCTGAATAGTAAAATAAAATAAAATGCTAAGGTAAAATGAATTACTTTTACTATTTACTATTTTAGATATCTCTCATAAAATAATATATAAACTTGTGATAATATTACCAACCGACCAATCTGGCGGTATCCTTTATTAGTCAGGTTTAAACCGGATTAAAATGAATTACCAACCGACCAATCTGGCGGTATCCTTTTTAAGTCAATATTTTAAATAGTGAATATATTATTTTTAAGGGAGATTAATCTAAATAGTAACAGTAAAAGAATTACCTTTCACCCTAGCTGGGGAAGTTACCTCCTCATGGTGAATAGTAAAAACTGTAAAAAGTAAAAAAAAGTAAATTACTATATTAACAAAACGTAATTAAAATTATTTACAAAACTAAAAACTAAAAAAAAAAACTAAAAACTAAAAGAAACTAGAGAGAGAAACTCTCTCTTTACATCAAAGAGATGAGAGAGAGTGGTGCATCCAAAACTGAAATCTCGAGCTCAATTTATAGGCGCGGATAGGCATCTGGCGTCGTGACGCTGAGCCCTTTGGCGTCGCTACGCCAGCTTTTATCGACGTGACACGCTCTGGTTCGTCGGTTGCAGATTCTGGATAAGATGATAAGGTGACACATGGCGAGGTTGTTGGAGACTCAATTATTGTGACACGTGGTGGCTTCTGATTGGTCGGCTAGATTCTTATCCGCCACGTGTCAGATAAGGATTAAATAGCCAATAATTGATGCTGACGTGGCGGTGACATGGTGGTGACGTGGCGACACGTGGGAAAGATAGGATTGCGACACGTGGCACTTCCTGATTGGCTGATAATGACGTGGCGGTGAGGTGGCAGTTTGACTTGGTCAACCTGGTGATGTGGCTGATGACGTGGCAATGACATGGAGTGACACGTGGCACACGTGGCGATGATGACTGTCGGCACCGGAGGATGATGACACGTGGCACGGCGCATTTTAACAGATCGGATGTGATGGTGACACGTGGCACGGCGCACGTTAGCAAAGTTAAACTTTTCTCAGATTCTGATTTGTGGACCTGGCGCACGTTAGCACTGTTCGGCGCATGTTAGGCGTCGCGACGCGGGAAATTATTAAAATGCCCTTTTCATCCAATTTTCACTGTTTTGGCCCAAATCACCTCCAGAATGTCCTGAAACTTTATTTATCTACAAAATAACACAAAACACATCAAAATATTCATAATACTCAAGAAACTATACAAAATATAAGGTTAAATGAGTGGGAAATAGTGATAGATTTACCACTCATCAATAGGGAAGCTTGAGTGTGTGATTTTTGTGCAAAAATCACAAGAGCTAGCACTCCGAGAGACATGCAAAGGTGATAGGGAAGTCCACCCATGAGCCGGGAGTCGTTTGACGAAGCTTGGAGCTTGTTCAAGGTCCTCAAAAACCGAAAATGGAGTGCTGCAGATCTGCCACTGCCGAACCAGTCCATGGAGGCAGAAAGTTGATTTTGTTCGTCTCCGCATCGCTCAACCGATCGATGTGAGTATTCTGCAACTTCGTTGATTTGTATTCACACATATTTCATGCTTTTTTATGATCTTGGGACCTTAATAGAAACCAACAATGGTATCAGAGCAAGGTTTGAGCATGAAAAAGTTTAGGGCTTAAAATTTGGGTACAATATGTTTGAGCATGTTTTAATTAAATTGGATGTTTGAGTATTCTTAAAACATGTTTTATTGAGGATTGATTAGATCAATTTGAAGAAATTATGTTTGGAACAAATTTCCCCAATTTTTTTGTGTTGGCCGAAAATTATGCCCTATTTTGATGTCTTGGAATTTTGATTTTTAATTCATTGGATGTGTTGGAAATCAATTGGAATGTTGATTTAATGTTGGATTGGATTCAATTGGATTGGATTTGAAATTGAACATAAAATCCTCCTAATTGTCGAGACTTCAAGTGCATGTAATGGGTCTGATTTTTGATGAAATGTGTTGGACATGTTTTGTTTTAATTGAGCATGATTAATTGTGTAAATTAATGTTTTAGAAATGTTGAATTGGGTGATTAATTGTGTTATACACTTTAGTGTAATTAAATTGGGAAATTGGATTTTTGTAATTTAATTATATTGGGCCTTAAAATTGGATTTGGGCTTGTTATGTTGTAAATGGGCTTATTGGGCTTTGTTGTACAAAGTTGGGTTTCGGCAAAATTGGTTGGATCCAATTGGGCCCAAAACCGCATCCATAAAGCCCAAATGCAACTTAATGGACCTTTAAAGTTTAATTGGACCTAATGGGCCAAAATTGATTTCTGGGCTTATGGGGTAATTCCCGGATTGGATTTTGGTTATTCGGTTTGACCCGAGTTGACCAAAAGTCCACGCCTTAAGAAATTAATTAAAAGCCCATTGGACTTTAATTAAATTAATATTGAATATTAATCGGGCTTTGAGACCCGTAACGATTAAATTTGGAATTTAAGTCGTAAAAGGTTTATTATTAAAGTGTAGTATTTAATTTGGAATTAAATAGCAAATTAGAATTGAATGCATATTAAATTGGATTTAATGATGTAGTTTAATTTAATTCGAGAATTCGTACTTTGAGTACTTATTCACAAAACGAGTTTGACTCGAGCAAAATCAAATCGTTGTTTGAACATTGGATGATCACTAATTATCAGATTAATTAATTTGATTACATTGATTGATAATTAGATGGGTGGGACAATTTTAGAAATTGTTGTAATAAATTTAATTTATTAATTGGACCTGCGTGTCCAGCCTTATACCTCCATATTCTTTGTATTCTCTTCTCACCTATTCCCCTCAATGTAAATGAGGTTTCTTTAGAAGTGTAGTGAAACGGGTAGAAGTAATACATGTGCTAGCGGGAGAGAGAAAGTGAGAGATTTGATCTAGGATCAATGTGTAAAGTATCCATCCGCATATCATTATTATTTTTCATATGCGCTTTATTATGTGTTTAGAATGCATGTTTAAGGGTGTATGATGATGAGACCTTAATAAAGATAATAAATTGGTTGCCAATTTGCACTCGAAAAACCCTCGCAAAATATTAAGCGTTTTTCCTTCCATTGAGTGATTCTCACTCAAGATCCGAGACTGGCATTGGCTTGTTGGCCAAAGTCAAGGCCTTTGTCCGTCGAGGATGTGTTTGAATCACGAGAGCTTTGTTCCATATTGGTGTCTTGTCCAAGTTGTGGTTTGTTGGCCAAAGTCAAGACCACTTCCTGTCCATCGACATTAATTACGAAGCTTTCCATGGTCAATGGGTCGCGCTTAACTGGGATCACTAAGTTTGTTGTGCCAAAGCCAAGGCTTAGTTGATTCAGAGGAAAAAGGTTAGGTAATACATTGGATGTATTGGCATATATAAGATATATGTTTCGGACTTGGATTTCCCCCTACCGGATCTAGGAATTGGATTGGATCCAATCGATCTTAGAGATCTACCTAGTTAATTATCATACAATTTGTTGGCCAAAGTCAAGATTGTGTGATATTTAACGGGATCCTAGCCCACTAGGAAACACGGTTTCCCGAGTACTCGACAGAGGGTTAGAGGCTCGCCGAAATTAGTGGGAGGCAAGAATTGAATTTGCAATATTCGTTTAATTACTTGACATACGCGCTCAAAACAAATATCATACGTCAAATAAATTAAATGTTAGTTGGACTAATATTTAAATGTTGTTTTAATAAATAGTTGGACTATATTCAAACTATTCATTTATAGTTGATTTTATAATTGGATTATAGTAATCAATATAATTGATTTTAATCATTATAATAAATAGTACCTAAATCGTTGATTAAATAGTTGGACTATTAAAATCAAGATAAAATTGAAAGATTGACATTTAAAAAAAATCCTAAGGAAAATGTATTTAAATGGTCTAATTTTCAAATTGGGAATAAATTTCAAGATGGTCCTGGAAAATAATAAGTTACTTTATTTGATAAAATAACATATTATGCCTAAGCCCGGAGTTAAGCAAATAATAGAGCATAATCTTTGGAAGATTTATGTAATGATAACTTTAGTGCTTAATCCATTATACTTACCGTAGTAGACTCCTTAATTTCTGAATCAGAACTAAGGATTAGATCCTTAAAGTATGATAAAGAAATTGAAGGATCTTCATAAATCTATCTTTAGATTTTAGAAGTACTAAATTGCAATAATAACTATTGGAGAGTTAATGACTATTCTCAAGGAGATAAAGTCAAAGTTTGCAATTAGGCAAGTAGCGCAAGACGCACCTTACTTCGATATTCTAGAAGGCCAAGGCTTGCCCAAAGGCTTTTGGAGTGTTGAAATTGGCAAAGGCAAAATCATTATAGTCTTCTGGGAAGATAAAGGATATATCCTAAAATGTCTGCTAATTGTGGCAAATGGGATCGCAGAAGCGTGACTGCCGTTTGGACAAAGCAGACATGAAGGAATTGAAGACGAGCAAGGCTCTGACTTCAAATATGTTTGTCAAATAGTATGAAACTTTATATGCATCATATTCACACACAAATACACAACATATATGAAAAGCCCCAAATTTGGAATTGGTCATGAACCCTAATTTTTCAATTTCATCAAATTGGACAAATTAGACCAAATTGGTTAAATCCAATACTTCAATCATCTTTCTTCCATCCAATCAAAGTCTCAACACAATGAAACAACTCAAGATCAAATCTAGGTCATCTAAGAGTGGGTCAACAACTCTAGATTAGCAACAAGGTTTCCAAAACCATAAAAGAACACTTATTACTACAATAGCCATAAGCTTCCTTCATCATACATGCTCTACACTTTCATCAAAACTTCCATCATCAAAAACACAAGGAATAAAGAAAGAAATAACCTAAGAACATCATGTGTTAAAGCCTAGATCCTAAGGAACATTTTCCTTTCTAATAGTAAGTTGAAAAAACGTACTAAAAATCAAGCTTTCTTTGGTTTCTTCTTTCTTTCTCACAAGCTTCCTTTGGTTTCCATTAATGGAGTTTTCTTTTAAAGTGTATTAGGTTAGATACCAAATGAAATGAAAAACAATATATACTTGCATCACAAAGGCCTTGGCCTAATTTGGCAAAGGCATATACAAGAAATATTAATTTCAATTTCATTTGAATTTCATTAAATCAACTTGATAAAATATCTAAATAACACTTTATAGATATTTATATTAAGTCAACAAATGCAACTAAGAAAAATATAACTCTTATATTTTAAGTGTATGGCCGAATTTAGCAAGAAATAAAGAAGAAAGATATTTTCATTTTCAAACAATTTTGAACAAATATCTTAAGAAGTCAAAATCAATTTGACAACCTTTTTCTTTAATGTAAAGTCAAACATTTACACTTATAATCATTTCCTAACTTTATCATTTGGTGATATATTTATATTTTAATTATATTAATCATTTAACAATTAAATAATTAATTAATTAATTAAATACAAATATATCAAATATATGTATTATATTTACATTAAATATCTCAAATACATATATTGATGATATATGTCAAATACCTTTATTTGACTATTTATTAATGTGTATTTAATAATATCATATATTAAATACAAATACACATTAATTAGGAAATGACGGTTGGGCCCGTTCGCATGTATTTTTCGTTTAACGATTAAACGATTTATAAATAATCATCATTATTCATAAATGTTGCTCTAGTGCTCTACGAGTATGTTTCATTATTGAGACTCTCTATATTCGGGTATATCCGTCACGAAATCCAATTTCGTGTCCATAATCTATCCACCCGTAGATTATGACGATCACGGATAATCTCGCTGAATCATACAGGTCGAGGTCATTGCATACGTATAATCTCTCCGTCACAGGTATCCGGATAACACCAGAGATATTGATGTAAACGTCAAATCTCTATAGGTATTATCCCGTCGACGTATCTATTAGAAATCTCTAAATAACATTCGGAATTTACTTCCGAAGTATACTGTGGCCACAGATTTAACAGACTGCTAATTATATATGGACTACCTGCTCTGTACACAGAACTGACGGATCCTATCTTGATACACACAAGATATCCTGAGGATCGGTCCACACCCAACGAACAGGGGGAGGTCTGATCTAAATAGATCGGTGACGTGACTGTCATCTAAGTGTGGAGGATGTCTCATACATCCACAGTGGTATCTCAAGTCGAATGACCACTATGCTACTCAACCCGAGAAGATTCTTATTGACGTTGGTGTACCATCCATTAAGAATCTTCGGTGAGCCATTCAGTGTTTATACACTATAAACACCTACACGTCTATACGAGTCTCTCCAGACTCATGGTTCATTGGGATAAACCATCAGACCAAGTCTCGATAAATGACATGTACTGGTCTTAACGGATTTGACTAACCGACCCGTGTTAGCAAATCTTGACCAGGAACTATGTTTGATAATATATATATATAACAGTGACACTTCCCAATGTCAATTACAAACTCCCTTTGTAACTGTGTACTATATATATATTATCGGGCCTTTGTCTAATATATACATATCACTAAACCACATTTAGTTTCAATCTAATAGTAATTAGATCGAATACGTATATAAGAACAAGAGGTGCAACCATAAATAAGTAATATTATGGAATAAGGGGATGTTCGTATTCATGAATCAGACATAAATACGGTCCGGATTGGCGCTCTGAGCACCAACCCCAACAATTTCTCCCACTTGCTCTAGTGCCAATCCACGGTATCATATACACATCTCAATGTGTATCTTATGCACATGGCCCTCAAAAGCTCACCAGTACTTAAGAGGTAGGCAACCTGAAACAAGTCCGCTATGACATATTGAGTTTGTCAAACAAACTTCATCGTTTCCCATAGTCAGCATCATTCATATTTTGTAGAATCTAAATTATACATTAATATGACTCTGATGCTACATCAGTATTGTGCTATAGCTACTAAGTTGTCCAAGTATTTAGGGATCAAATCCAAAATACTATGCGGACAACCGCAAGCACAATAACAATTCAAAACTTCTATTTATAAGTCACTATGCAACTTCATAAGTCAATACTTCATAAGTTGCATTTAATTCCACTATAAAAGTAGAATCCTTCGTGACACTCCCACTGCATCTTTTCTGACTCTTTATGACGTAGACTGTCTAACGTCATAATTAGTCTCAAAACTAATATGACCCTAATGGTTGCAGACTGTATTTTCCATGAATTCGAAACCCGTTCTTAATATCTCAAAGATCACAAAGAACGTGTTTCAAGATCCATCATATGGTCTATAAGATATCAAAATAACTCGTAACAATTACGATTAAATTGATATATTTAAACGCATATAATAAAGTATTCATTAAGTCATCATCAAATGATACTTAATATTGATTAGACATTCTAATCAATATATTTCTTTCGAAAAATGAATCATCATTCACGAAAGATGAATACTATGTACAAGACATACAATAACTGTCGAACAGTTATACTAACTGTCATCAGATAGCCTTGTTATGTCCTTTATTAGATCATATCTAATGTACGACTAATAGCAGTATCTCACAAGTCTCCAAGTTTTATATCATATATAAAACTTTATATCAAATAACAGAGACTACTTCCACTGCTTTCACGGAGTAAAGAAGACTTAGGTAAATCTTTTACCTCACAAACATCATTATTACCTATAATAATGACAATGTCGTTAGGATCATAACACTAGAAAGTAATTTGTACGCTCCCACTAACCCTTCTAATCACATATGTATACTCATACTTTGACAAGATCAGACAATCTGATGATATCAAAAACAGAGAACACAGATTTCCGGAAGACTTATCTGAGTCTACAATAGGCTCTATAAGCTAGCACACTAAACTGCGATCTCAGCAGAACACAAACTCTAGGGCCATTCCAGAATGAACTCTCAAACAAAACAATGAAATCACAATGATCTCTTATCTGAATAAGTCATCCAAAAACGCCACTTTGCATTCTTTAGCTAAAATGTACAGTTTATATAACATTAACCAATATATCTTAATTGTTCAATTAGTGTGACAAGAGAAGTTTCTCAGAATCTACAATAGATTGCTGAGTATAACATTTCTCACTGTATACTATAAAGGTCAAACCTTTAATAAGCTCTCATTGCTTTCGCTGCGCAAACAATTAGCACATATCATGAACTAATTCATAATGAAAGCGTAATCAAGTTCAAAACTTGATCGTAGTAAGCTATGAACAATCTTAGATCTATGATTCAATGGTGAACTTCCAGAATCGATATCAAATATCGCTTCCATTATAAGTTATAGGATAATTTTCTTCAGTAAGAAAACAACAAAACCAGTAAGTATCAAATACTCGTGAATGATTCTGTTATCCTATTGGACTTGTACGGAAGATGTATAAGGGTTGTTTCATCTTATTAATTACGTAGTTCCATTTATAATTTATCATTCTCATATTTGACTTCAGTAAGTCAAGTCTTTTCTACAATTGTTAACATCTGATGTTACACACCAAGTAATAAAACGATTTTATTACTTAGAATCGTAGAAAAGATATTTTATCAAATAGAATACAATATTCTATTAAACAGAATAAATGATAAACTTTTACTTATACCTCCGAGGTGTAAGTAATTTCCATTATATAACTATTATATAAAAGAAAGATTCAAATCTCAAAATTTTCAAGATTTGGATTTTCTACCTATACATATCATATATGCAACTGTAAAAAATGGAACATTAATTAAAGAGATGAATTAGTGTTACTGGAGCATAACCCCAAGAGTATTGAAACTAATTGGTAACATTCAATATCAAACGAATCAAATCATATAAGATTCGATTGCTCCCACTACTCAATTCCATCAAGATGGAATCGTGGAAGAATAATATTGAAAATGAATCATATTCACTAAATAACCTTAGAACTAATTGCTTCAAATTCATGTTTGATCGTATCAAAAATCTTTGAACAGTTCAAAGACATGTAGTGAATTTTAAGGGTCAAGTTTTCAAATACTTTAGATTGAATATATTTGAACAAGTCAAAATGTTCAATCTACTTTTCATCAGAACATATTGAAAGTTCTGATACTTTCAGGACTTTCAATATGTGTTCCTTCAGAAACATGTAACTAAGTTATGACAATTCATCAACTAAGTTACGAAAAAGAAAGAAAACTACCTTAAGCAATATTATTTATTAAACTACATACATCCAATGTATCAGTTAAATAAATTTGGTGGTCCAATGACAATCATTGGTTAAACGAGATCTTAATCACTTCCCGAATACAATATTCATTAAATGGATAAGGATATGTGGTGTGATCTAATATCAAACCATCATTTACCATACGGAATAAGCATCCAATGCTTAAGTGATTAAACTCATAAAGCACCGTTCTACATTATTTATTTTACCGAATAATTTTTAATAATGTTTATCTCTACGTCAATGACACAACTAGTTATTATAAAATATGTAACAATTGTTTATAAGGAACAAGTGACTATCCAATAGTCGCAAGTTCAGATATCAAATATCAAAACAATCGTTAACTAATATTTTTAAATAACTAGACGGGAGATCTGGTATCCAATACCTATAGTTGTAGTATTGTGAAAATCGATATTTTATATACACAACTATACACATCTCTTTTCTTTAGCTTTACTATTTGCATTCAACTATTCACAACAATTGTAAATAATTGATTAGCAAATTGTGTCGGACACATTGCCTCTAAAGGTAATAAAGCTAAGAAACGTCATTACTAGATAAACAAATACCTAATGGGGCTTTCTTAATGCCAGTCAAGAATCTCGAGACATGAACTAATTCAAGTCAATTCTTACTCCATAAGAAACTATTCTCTCTAAAGTATTATAGCCTATAAGGGATATCTATCTAGATTATCTATCATGACTTAGAAACTAAGTCATTAACCATCTTATTTTTGAAGAAAATCGGAACAATAGTTCCCGATGGTTTAGACCAATCTAATAATATCCTAGTCTAGTAGTATCTAGAACCTATTCTAGAATAACTGCAACAAGAGTCAAGTCAAAAAGCATATCAAAATATGTGTGCAGTGAATTAAAAGTTCAATTTTATCTACTATAGAATAAGGAAAACAAACAAGCGGCTATTTCCATAATAATACACACTGCCAAAGTTATGGAATATTTTAAACTTAGCAGTGTCTCCCACTATTTTACGTAATACCGTAATCCCCAACGGAAAAAAACGAGAATTCAAATAAAATCGAATCCATAATGGGAAGAGGACCCCATGAATATATTTCGACTCACAGCAGAGCACGGTCTCGCCTACGTATATTCACAGGTAGACAACTCATTGTCAATCACTCACTAGTGACTCCGAGAGGTTCGGTCCTGGTCGTTTCTCATTGTCGCTGCTAAGGCAGGCCCACAAGGAGACGTACCAAGGTTAAACTTGTCAATGATAAACTCAAGTTACTTGCGTAACCCTGACAGCTAGGGCACGTTCAGGATTCCGCTTTCGCTTGAATTTATCTAGTATCTAATATACATTCGGCATAAATAAATTTCTATCAGCTACATCCTCACGGCAGAGGCACGGTCTCGGATGTAGTCAACGAAAAGATGACAAGACGGACCAAGAAACAAGTATTCCAAATACTAGTTACTTTAAAACCTTATTAAGCGGGGATATTCCATTAAGTGTCATACACATAAATCTAATCAAATTAGATTATAACATGCATGTATAAAGTCAAGAAAACATGATTAAACATTGAATAAAACAAGCTAATCATTTATGGAGGCCTAGAATCAGACTCGCTCTGATACCATTTTGTAGGGGTTTTAGGGGCTAATCCGGTAACGCAGCGGAGCGGAAGGGTGGAAAATCAAATTTTCCGATTTCAAAACTTTTTCTCGGATTAATTAAATAAACACATTTATTTAATTATCCAATAATCAAATTATGAAAATAAAATTCAAATGAATCATATTCAAGTAATTTACCAAATTGCCCTTACATTGGTATTTTGTCCATTTTAGTCCGAAATTGATCTAATCAATTTTGAATGATTCTAAATCATTTCTAAGATGACTTAGCATGTTCAAAACATCAAAACACCAAAATCAACAAAAATCCCCAAAGTCCATCCTTGGCCGAGGCCCCTCCAAGGTGCATAATTGTGCACTTTGGATTTCGTGCATCAAAACACATCAAGATGCAATCCAATGAACATGAAACTTTATATGCATCATATGCACACCAAATACACAACATATATGAAAAGCCCCAAATTTGGAATTGGTCATGAACCCTAATTTTTCAATTTCATCAAATTGGACAAATTAGACCAAATTGGTTAAATCCAATACTTCAATCATCTTTCTTCCATCCAATCAAAGTCTCAACACAATGAAACAACTCAAGATCAAATCTAGGTCATCTAAGAGTGGGTCAACAACTCTAGATTAGCAACAAGGTTTCCAAAACCATAAAAGAACACTTATTACTACACAATAGCCATAAGCTTCCTTCATCATACATGCTCTACACTTCATCAAAACTTCCATCATCAAAAAAACAAAGGAATAAAGAAAGAAAACCTAAGAACATCATGTGTTAAAGCCTAGATCCTAAGGAATATTTTCATTTCTAATAGTAAGTTGAAAAAACTTACTAAAAATCAAGCTTTCTTTGGTTTCTTCTTTCTTTTCACAAGCTTCCTTTGGTTTCCATTAATGGAGTTTTCTTTAAGTGTATTAGGTTAGATACCAAATGAAATGAAAAACAATATATACTTGCATCACAAAGGCCTTGGCCGAATTTGGCAAAGGCATATACAGAAAATATTAATTTCAATTTCATTTGAATTCATTAAATCAACTTGATAAAATATCTAATAACACTTTATAGATATTTATATTAAGTCAACAAATGCAACTAAGAAAAAATATAACTATTATATTTTAAAGTGTATGGCCGAATTTAGCAAGAAATAAAGAGAAAGATATTTTCATTTTTCAAACAATTTTGAACAAATATCTCTTAAGAAGTCAAAATCAATTTGACAACCTTTTTCTTTAATGTAAAGTCAAACATTACACTTATAATCATTTCCTAACTTTATCATTTGGTGATATATTTATATTTTAATTATATTAATCATTTAACAATTAAATAATTAAATAATTAATTAAATACAAATATATCAAATATATGTATTATATTTACACTAAATATCTCAAATACATATATTGATGATATATGTCAAATACCTTTATTTGACTATTTATTAATGTGTATTTAATAATATCATATATTAAATACAAATACACATTAATTAGGAAATGACGGTTGGGCCCGTTCGCATGTATTTTTCGTTTAACGATTAAACGATTTATAAATAATCATCATTATTCATAAATGTTGCTCTAGTGCTCTACGAGTATGTTTCATTATTGAGACTCTCTAGATTCGGGTATATCCGTCACGAAATCCAATTCCGTGTCCATAATCTATCCACCGGTAGATTATGACGATCACGGATAATCTCGCTAATCATACAGGTCGAGGTCATTGCATACGTATAATCTCTCGTCACAGGTATCCGGATAATACCAGAGATATAGATGTAAACGTCAAATCTCTATAGGTATTATCCCGTCGACGTATCTATTAGCAATATCTAAATAACATTCGGAACTTACTTCCGAGTATACTGTGGCCACAGATTTAACAGACTGCTAATTATATATGGACTACTTATGCTCTGTACACAGAACTGACGGATCTTATCTTGATACACACAGATATCCTGAGGATCGGTCCATACCCAACGAACAGGCGGAGGTCTGATCTAAATAGATCGGTGACGTGACTGTCATCTAAGTGTGGAGGATGTCTCATACATCCACAGTGGTATCTCAAGTCGAAGGACCACTATGCTACTCAACCCGAGAATATTCTTATTGATGTTGGTGTACCATCCATTAAGAATCTTCGGTGAGCCGTTCAGTGTTTATACACTATAAACACCTACACGTCTATACGAGTCTCTCCAGACTCATGGTTCATTGGGATAAACCATCGGACCAAGTCTCGATATACGACATGTACTGGTCTTAACGGATTTGACTAACCGACCCGTGTTAGCAAATCTTGACCAGGAACTATGTTTGATAATATATATATAACAATGACACTTCCCAATGTCAATACAAACTCCTTTGTAACTGTGTACTGTATTATATATTATCGGGCCTTTGTCTAATATATACATATCACTAAACCACATTTAGTTTCAATCTAATAGTAATTAGATCGAATACGTATATAAGAACAAGAGGTGCAACCATAAATAAGTAATATTATGGAATAAGGGGATGTTCGTATTCATGAACCAGACATAAATACGGTCCGGATTGGCGCTCTGAGCACCAACCCCAACACTCATATATTTGGGTATTGGATACTCATGCAAGTGTAATAGGAGGTTCTGTTTACCGATGGTACGGAAATAGCTTCGCTCTGGATAGACCCATTGGAATCCCATTGGTAGTATGACTATGTGTCTATGGGAATCCGAATCAGGGTAGGTGTATTTGGTCTTAACCTGAGACTTGCATCGCTAATACTTGCGACAATCAGTATATTTTGGTTTTGGTCGTCCTGGGCTTTAACAGGTTCTATGTACGCCTCTTCTGGGTATATTGAGAATCGTAGTGTATTGGATGTGATGTCAAGATGGAAGTATCACTTCAGTCATATGGAGATGATGATCAAGCAGGATACGGAACTGGTACTCTTGTATGCTGCAGCTATCGGGATAATATGACAAGGTCATGATTATCTGATTATAGAAACTAGTTACCAGAGATCCGATATATGTTTAGTATGGGACAGATACAATTCCAGCCCCAGGCCTAGCATGTGACATTTCGATACTGGATCGTTATACGCAATACTACGTATACTACGCCTGACAAAGATTACATATTCCTTTAAAGAATATTTCTGGAGAATTGGGTAGGCATGATGCTTTGCTAGAAGCCAACAACGTCTTGTAAATCGGTAAGAACGTGGTACCGGGTACGCACGTATTCGGATAGTCTGATGACCATATTTACTGCCAACATATCCAGGGATCTCTTGGGTCGCTTCCCGAAGATTCACCGTTGAGATTTGACTCGAACAGAAAAATAATCTGGGATTAATTATGAAAGAGAAAATTAATCTGGGATAATTACCGGCAATAAATTAATCTGGGATTAATTAAAAGAGAAAGAATTAATCTGGGATAATTGCGACGAGAATTTATCTGGGATTAATTCGTCGAGAAGAGAGAACGTGATTAATTTAGAATTAATCGTTAAAGTAAATTTAATAGTGAAATTAGATTTTACTATTTAATTTATTTAATTTGGGCTAAAATAATATATTAGATATATTAATTGAAATTGGATTTCAATGCGGAATTAAATTTAGATTATAATTCATGCGAACGAATTAATTTGGAATTAATTTGTAAGCGACTTTCATAATAATTTTGCGATGCATATTATTTAATTAAATTGGATTTAATTACGTCGCGACGGAAAATTCGTTTAATCGGATTAAACGAAACCGAGCCGAAGTGGTTGAGGAAGCCATTTGAATTTTGAATTTAAAGTGGGTCCGACTAACTTACATCACTAGTCACTTTTGTGATGGAAATCTTGTCACTTTTTGTTGATGGAAGTGGTTGAGTGTAATTATGGTAACTTACACAACACACTTTGCTTTATCTTTTTTGAAAAAGATATACACCATTTGGTAGTTGTTTAGAGATAGGTTTTTAGAAAACCAAAATATCAAATATGCTTTCTCTCTCTCTCCATTCTCCTTGGCTGAATTGGCCTTGTTTCTCTTGGCCGAATTGGCCTTTCTTGGCCGAATTGGCCTTGTTCACCAAGGTCGAATGGACTCTTCTTCCTTAAACCGAATCTGCTTTTTTCTTGGAGGGCGACTTTTGGTTCGTTTTGTTCATGCTAGTACATTAAGGAGTGAATCAAGGTGATAGGGAAACTCACCCAAGTGTTAGAAAGAAAGACTCAAGAAAGCTTGGAGCTTCCACGGAAATGCATAAAAAGTTTTGAACTCATCCGATCAATGTGAGTATTTTCCGCAACTCTTTTGATTTTATTCATACACAAATCACTCTTAGACGATCTTGGCATGTTCTAGGAACACTTACAATGGTATCAGGGCGATCTAAGTTTGATTTGGAATTCTAGGGTTTGTAAACTTTAATTTGGGATTTTTGTGATTGGAGCATGAAATGCCTAAATTGATTGTTTGGTTATGTTGGTATGTTGTTGAATTGGACTTGTGCATCCTTGATTTTGTGAAAAAATGATAAGATTAATTTTCCCCAAAATATACCCCTTGCCGAATACATGAACCCTAGGTGTATCATGGTGATTTTGATTTTAGACCATTGGATGTTTTTAAAAGCATGAAATAAATTGATTGTTGATTTAATTGATTGAAATTAAAATTGATTGAAATTTTGTGCCATATTGCCGTGGAATCATTGCATGTTATAAGATTGATTTTGCTTCAATTTGTGTTGGACATGAATTGGAAAAATAGAGCATGATTAATTGAATTAATTAGTGTTTTAGAAGCATTAGATTAATTAATTAATTATGGTAATTACACTTGAATTGAATTAATTTTAATTGGAATAATGAGTTAATTTAATTTATTGTATTTGGGCTTAATGGGCTTGGTTGGGCCAAGTTTGGTTTAGGATAATTGGTTGGATCCAATTGGGCCTAAAACCATTTCTATAAAGTCCAAATATGATAATTGGGCCTTTAAAATTTTAATTGGGCCTAATGGGCCTAAATTGATTTATGGCATAGGGTGATTCCTAATTGGGAATTGGCATCTTGGGTTTGACTCATAATTGCCAAAGCTCATGCCTAAAGAATTAATTAAACGCCCATTGGACTTTAATTGAATAGTATTGGATACTAATTGGGCCTTTGAGACCCGTAAAGATTGGATTTGGAATCCAAGTCTAAAAGGCACTATTGAAAGTGTAATTATTTAATTAGAATTAAATATGAATTAGTATTGAATATACTTTAAATTGGATTTAAAATTGTAGTTCAATATAATTCAAGAATACTTACTTTAAGTATTTATTCTTAACGAGTTGGACTCGCGCAAATCAAATCGTTGTTTGAACATTGGATGGTCATTAATCAAAGATTAATTAATTGGATTAGATTGATTGATAACATGCTTTGTGTGAATACTTGGATGTATGTATGAATAATGTATATCGGATGGATATTAGAAGGGTGAAGGCAATTTTGGAAATTGTTGTAATAAATTTAGAATTTATTAAATTGGACCTGCGTGTCCAGCCTATTACCTCTTTTCTCATTGTATTTCTCTTCTCACCAATTCCCCTCAATGTAAATGAGGTTTCTTTAGAAGTATTATGTAATTGGGTAGAAGTATGAATAGTGCTAGCGGGAGAGAGGAAAGTGAGAGATTTGTTCTAGGAACAAGTTTGTTATATATCCATCCGAATATCATTATTATTTTATTTGCGCCTTATTATGCTTTTAGAATGCATGCTTAAGGGTGTATGATGAGACTTAATTAAAGATAATAAATTGGTTGCCAATTTTCGCGACAAAAACCCTCATTTTATATTAAGCGTTTTTCCATCCATTGAGTGATTCTCTCTCAAGATCCAAGATTGGCATTGTTTGTTGGCCAAAGTCAAGACCTTTGTCCATCGCGGATGTGTTCGAATCATGAAGGCTTTGTTCCATATCGTACGCCTTAGGCAAGTTGTGATTTGTTGGCCAAGGTCAAGGTCACTTCTTGTTCATCGGCCTCGATTACGAAAGTTTCCCACTGTCAATGGGTCACGCTTAACTGGTTTCATTAAGCTTGTTGAGCCAAAGCCAAGCTTAGTTGATTCAGAGGAAAAATGTTAGGGAATATATCGGATATATTGGCATATATTGGATATATGTTTCGGACTTGGAGGTCCACCTACTGGATCTAGGAATTGGATGAGATCCAATTGATCTTAGAGATCTACCTAGTTAAGTTTCATACAATTTGTTGGCCAAAGTCAAGGTTGTGTGTTATTTAAGAAGATCCTAGCCCACTAGGAAACTAGGTTTCCCGAGTACTCCACTGAGGGTTAGAGGCTCGCCGAAAAATAGTGGGAGGCAAGTATTAAATTTTCAATTTCGTTTAGATACTTGCCAACACGAGCTCATTTCATTTTTCATCATTAAAATATTATTATATATTAGTTGGACTAATATTCAATTGTTGTTTTAATTAAACAGTTGGACAGTATTCAAACTACTTTATTTATAGTTGATTATATAATTGGATTATAGTAATCAAATATTTGAATTTAACCAATCAAATAGTAGTTGATTATATAGTTAGACTATAGTAATCATTATATTCGATTGTACCCAAAATTATTGATTGGATAGTTGGACTATTGGAATCAAGATAATTGATAGATTAGCGTTTAAAACATAATCCTGGGTGAAAATGTCTTTAAGCGGCTTCAATTTTCAAATTGGGAATAGAACCTCAGGATAGTCCTTGGAGCCGAGAAGTTACTTTATTTGATAGAGTGACATCTCGGGCCTGAGCCCGGAGTTGAGAAAATAGTAGAGCATGAGCTTTTGAAGACTCATCGTGATGATAACTTTAGTGCTCAATCTGTTATGCTTGCCACAAAGACTCCTTAATTTCTTCATCAGAACTAAGGATTAGATCCTTATAGTATGATACTGGATGTGGTACATAAATATATGTACTGATGTGCGGGATCTGCTGACTAGCAGGATACTGACTTCAATTGAGATCGACCTATGAGTCGGAAACGGGACGAGAGTCACTATTTTGGCTGTGGGAACCTAAGTTTTGGAACTGCCCTTTGGGTATGTACTTAAATTAGGAAACTGTTATAATGTATCTAGTTTGACTATGAACATTATCTATGTATCTAGTTTAACCCATTGCGGGTATACCTTTATATTCTAGAACACTAAGTATTTTATTTATAAAGATGATATTGAGATGAGCACATTAGATGTGAATAACAGCATTTATATTTAGAATATAAATGAATCTCAAACATATAATATGACAAACAAAAGCTCAAACTGAATAAATCTGTTGAGACTTTAAAGTGGCATTGTAGTCTGAGACACATTAACAAGACTTGTATATCCACACTTTCGAAGAGTGGATACTAGGACGAATTTGATTCTAATTCAAATGATGTCTATGAATCTAGTTTATTAGGCAAAGTGCCTAGAACACCTTTTACTAGGTAAAAGTTCAAGTGCCACCGATTTGTTAGCCCTCGTTCATAATGATGTAAGTGGGCCTATGTCTAGCTAGGCTAGAGATGAATATGAATACTTCGTAACCATTACGGATGTGGCATCGCATTACGATTATGTGTATCTTATGAAACACAAGTCAGAAACTTGTAGAGTTTCGACACGAAGTATAAAAATAGACCGGCTAAGTATTAAAACATTACGGTCGACCGTGATGGATAGTACTTAAAATATAAGTTTCTCGATTACTTGAAAGAGTATGGTATTCTTTCACAGTGGACTCCTCACGGGACAACTCAATTTGACGGTGTGTCTGAACAGAGAAACCGAACTTGTTGGACATGGTAAGTTTAATGATGAGTCGCTCTGAGCTACCAATTTCCTTCTAGGGATACGCATTAAACAGTGCAATACTTATTTTGAATAAGATTCCATGTAAATCTGTTAGACAGACTTCATATTAGATATGAATATGAAAGAAACCGGGTTTCTCATTCATGAAGATTTGGGATGCTGGGCATATAATTGAATGTTTAGATGATACCAAATAGAACCAAATCGGATAAGTGCCTATTTGTAGGTTATCCTAGGGAAACCTAAGAGGAATACCAAAATGTAGTGGTAAGTAGGAGGAAAGTAGAACTCGATGAAAATCGGAGTAATACTGTTCCAGGCACCGATTCCTAACGGAACACCAACAGTTCATCAGGGATGAAACTGTACCAATAATCTTCGAATACACAAGAACCACGTAGGTTGGAGAGATTCAGAAAACAACCTTATAGGTATGGGTTTATGATCTCACCTCATGTAGATGTCAATCTTATTGAGGAAGACGAACTGACTACGCATGAGGAAGTGATACAAGGTATCGATTCCTTTTATGGCAAAGTTCCATGAAGTCCAAAATGGATTCCATGTATACCAACTAAGTATAGACACTGGTTGATGTACCAGAAGGCATTATGCCTATTGGTACTAAATGAGTCTTCAAGGAAGACAAACATGGATGGCAACATACAAACGTACAAAGCTAGGCTTGTAGCGAAAGGGTATCATCATCAACATGGTGTCGATTATGATGAAACCTTTTATATGTTGCCATGATTAAATCCATTCGGATAATGTTTGCTAATGCTGCATGTTTCATTTATGAAATATAGCAGCTGAACATCAAAACCGCTTTCCTTAAACGGAAACCTTTTGGAGAATGTTTGTATGTAACATCTTGACGGTTTTGTCGTACCAAAACATGCAAACAAGGTTTCCCAGTTAAATTGATCCATTTATGGATTGAAGCAAGCATTGTGTTCTTGGAACCAATGTTTTGATGAGATCATAATGGTATATGATTTCATTCAAAATGAATATGATTCTTGTGTATATAAGAAGGTTAGTGGGAGTGCACTGACAGTGAATGTCCTTTAAGTTGATGATGCATTGCTTCTTAACAATAACATTCCCATGTTAACAATCGGTGAAAGCTTGGCTTTCATTAAAATTCTCCATGGAATATCTGGGAGAAGCAGGCTTTATTCTAGGAATAAAGATCTACTGGGATAGATATAGAAAGCTGCTGACAACCCTCATAGAGTTCGTACGTTTTTTGAATGTATGTGACCTGATGTCTCATATGCTTTGAGCATATGTAGACGCTATAAGACCAATGCAGATGATGGTCACTGGATTGATCTAAAGAACATCATTGAGTGTCTTGGACAAACTAATGATGCTTTCAGAAAATATGAGGAAATGAGAACTTGAAGTGACTAGGTTCACCGCTGCAAGTTTCCAAACCGACAAAGACAACTTTAAGTCGCAATAAGGGTACATATTTAGATTGAATAACATAACAGTGAGCTGGAAATCTTCCAAGCAAGATACTGTTGCCGAATAAATAACAAAAGCGGAACATTGCTGCAGCTGAGGCAGCAAAAAAAGCATTTTGGATCTATATAATCGTAATTGGATTATTAGTAGTTCTGTTAGCAGATGAGCTAGGCTACAGCATAGGTTAAGGAACCACGGTCTCATCAATGATCCAAGTATACATCGTGGCGATGTGATGATCGAATAAATTACATCAGATGATAACCTTGAAAATCCGCTGACGAAAGCTGTTTCTCAGCAGAAGTTTGAGCGACCCGTACATAGTTCAGGTGTATGACACTTTAGTGATTGGCTATAGGCCAAGTGGGAGATTGTTGGATAATTATGACCCATAGCATCACTATTTGTACAGAACATGGTGTTGTTGTACAATTAACTATGTGACAAAAGAAATTGCTCTTTTATCATTTGTAATTAGATTACCTAGATATATAAATGATAAAAGTCCATATGATTAGTACCAGATTAATAAGATATGAGACAATATTAATCCACTATGGTTTAATCATTAAATATCCCTAGTCGTAGTATTATCGAGACTGGACATCGATAATGCGGAATAGACTAGTATTACATTTGTGCGTGTTATGGAAGCGTAACGTCATAGTTCTCATATATTTGGGTATTGGATACCCATGCAAGTGTAATAGGAGGTTCTGTTTACCAATGGTACGGAAACAGCTTCGCTCTGGATAGACCCTTCAGAATCTCATTGGTAGTATGACTATGTGTCTATGGGAGTCCGAATCAGGGTAGGTGCATTTGGTCTTAACCTGAGACTTGCATCGCTAATACTTGCGACAATCAGTATACTTTGGTTTTGGTCGTCCGGGGCTTTAACAGGTTCTGTGTACGCCTCTTCTAGGTATACTGAGAATCGTAGTGTATTGGATGTGATGTCAAGATGAAAGTATCACTTCAGTTATATGGAGATGATGATCACGCAGGATACGGAACTGGTACTCTTGTATGTTGCAGCTATCGGGATAATATGACAAGTTCATGATTATTCGATTATAGAGTCTAGTTACCAGAGATCCGATATATGCTTCGTACGAGGCAGACACAATTCCAACCCCATGCCTAGCATGTGACATTTCGATACTAGATCGTTATACGCAATACTACGTATACTACGCCTGACAAAGATTACATATTTCTTTAAAGATTATTTCTGGAGAATTGGGTGGGCACAGTGTTTTGCTAGAAGCCAACCATGTCTTGTAAATCGGTAAGAACGTGGTACCAGATACGCACGTATTCGGATAGTCTGATGACCATATTTACTGCCAATATATCCATGGATCTCTTGGGTCGCTTCCTGAAGATTCACCGTTGAGATTTGACTCGAACAGAAAATTAATCTGGATTAATTATGAGAGAGAAAATTAATCTGGGATTAATTACGGCAATAAATTAATCTGGGATTAATTACGGCAATAAATTAATCTGGGATTAATTAAAAGAGAAAGAATTAATATGAGATTAATTGCGACGAGAATTTATCTGGGATTAAATTCGTCGAGAAGAGAAAACGAGATTAATTTAGAATTAATCGGAAAAGTAAATTAATAGTGAAATTAGATTTTACTATTTAATTTATTTAATTTGGGCTAAAATAATATATTAGATATATTAATTGAAATTGGATTTCAATGTGGAATTAAAATTGGATTTTAATTCATGCGCGAATTAATTGGAATTAATTCGTAAGCGACTTTCGTAATAATTTTGCGAGGCATTATTATTTAATTAAATTGGATTTAATTACGTCGCAACGGAAAAATTGTTTAATCGGATTAAACGAAACCGAGCTCGAAGTGTGTTGAGGAAGCCACTTGAATTTTGAATTTAAAGTGGGTCCCACCAACTTACATCACTATTCACTTTTGTGATGGACATCTTGTCACCTTTTTTGTTGATGGAAGTGGTTGAGTGTAATTATGGTAACTTACACAACACACTTTGCTTTATCTTTTTTGAAAAAGATATACACCATTTGGTAGTTGATTTTAGAGATAGGTTTTTAGAAAACCAAAATATCAAATATGCTTTCTCTCTCTCTCCATTCTCCTTGGCCGAATTGGCCTTGTTTCTCTTGGCCGAATTGGCTTTGTCTTGGCCGAATTGGCCTTGTCTCACCAAGGTCGAATGGACTCTTCTCTCCTAAGCTGAATCTTGCTTTTCTTGGAGGGCGATTTTTGGTTCGTTTTGTTCATGCTAGTACATTAAGGAGTGAATCAAGGTGATAGGGAAAATCACCCAAGTGTTGGAAACACTCAAGAAAACTTGGAACTTCCACGGAAATGCATAAAAAATTTTGAACTCATCCGATCAATGTGAGTATTTTCCGCAACTCTTTTGATTTTATTCACACACAAATCACTCTTAGACGATCTTGGCATGTTCTAGGAACACTTACAATCCGGATTGGCACTCCGAGCACCAACCCTAATATATTGTTGGGTTTATCTACAAGAAAAAAATTTGGGGTGTTTTAGAGATTTTATTTTGCTGCTGATCGTGTGTAATTCTCCTATTTCTGGTAAATGATCAATTAAGGGTCTCAAAATTTGGATCTCTTATTTGTGTGAAATTTCTTTGTTTTTATAGCAATAATTTTATAGTTTTTAAGAACGAAACAATCTATTTAGTAAGGAAATAATTAACTATTATGGATGATGGTAATAAGGAAAAAATAATTAGGGAAACTGGTTAAGAATGAAAGAATCTAAGTTTATGGAAGTTGGCTAAGAAGGAAAAAAAATCGACTCATTTTGCAAAACTGGAAACACGACACATATCCGGCATTACATAGACTATATCTGGTCGGATTTGGGGTTGTGCCCGACCAGATGTGATAATTTATATCCGTCTAGATGCATATAGTTTTTCTCCAGCATTTAAACTTTACAACCTTCCAAAATCTTCATATGGGGTCTCTATTAGGAGACTCATCATCGGACCATGCAAAAATACAATGTCTACAGTTGCCCCACTTTGGTAGACTTATGCAGTATGTGACAATGGCATGCCTATCAAAGTCATGCATGCATTTTGACCTAGGTTCACTAGGCGTCGTCGGAATTACCTGGCTGTGTTGATGCTTGTCGATAGATGGTTGGTTGATGGACCATCGGGTCTATTGATGCCTTGATCGAAGTGAAGATGAAGATAGACACTCGGGCACTCTGATGCTCGGATCGGTTGAGGTGAAAATAGGCGCTCAGGCCTCTTGGTGGTTGTGAGAGTTGAGATGAAAATGGGCATTCTAGCCCCTCGGTGGCTTGTGAGAGTTGAGAGATGCCTCGATCTCTGTTGTCATATTTGTTGGACCATTGGTCCTATAATGCTTCAATCAGTTTGAAAGATGCCTTAATCTCTTATATCTCTAACGGTTGTGAGACGTCTTTACTGTCATAGTATTTGGACCATCGGTCCTCCGATGCATCGATCGATTTGTGAGATGCCTCGATCTCTACTATCATATTTGTTGGACTCTCGATCCTCTGATACCTTGATCGGTTTATGAGATGCCCCGATCTCTACTTTCATATTTATCAGACTCTTGATCCTTTAATGCCTTGATCGGTTTGAGAGATGCTTCGATCTCTGCTGTGATAATTATTGAACCCTCGACCCTCAGATGCCTCTATCAGTTTGAGATACCTCGATATCTACTATCATAGTGGTTGGACCCTTGGTCCTCCGATGCTTCGATCGGTTTATGAGATATCTCGATCTTTGTTCTGATAGTTATTGGACCCTCGGTCCTCCGATGCCCCGATCGGTTTTAGATGCCATGATCAGTTTGAGATGCCTCGATATCTATCTGGAATTCTGATAGATTGGACCCTCGAGGCCTTCTAATGCTTCGATCGGAGGATATGATTTGACCCATATCTCCTTTTACAGGTGGGCTTCGCCCTCGATATCCTCTTTTAGGTGGACATCGCCCTCACTTTTTTCATAGGTGAGCTTCACCCTCATCTTTCTCATTTAGATGGGTCTCGCCCCCAGTGTTCCTGCTTTTGGATGGGCTTTGTTCTCGACTTCTTACTCAGTCCCGGAGTTATTGGATGTTTGTCATGAATCTCTACCCCATTCTTGAAGTTGTTTGATATCTCATTCTCAGAGTTATTTGTTGCTTGTCCTCATTCTCGGAGTTGTCTATATCCATTCTCAGAGTTGTCTTCATTCTCGAAGTTGATGGTGTTGTGTTCAATTTATTGGTGTTCAAAATCCCATTGGAATTCTAAACCCATTGGTGTTCCAAATCTTTTGGCATTCTAATTACGTTTCCAATTCCATTAGCGTTCCAAAACCGTTTCCAATTCTAATTCCAAGTTTATCATTATTCCAACTTTATTGGTGTTCCAAATCCAATGGTGTTTCAAATCTCATTGGCGTTCTAATTCCGTCTAGCTTTCCAAATCTATCTGCGTTTCAAGCCTATCAGTGTTCCAATTTTATTGACGTTCCAATTCTATTCAGTTTTCCCAATTTGTTAGCGTTCCAAAGCCCTCCCCAATTTTCAGATCTCAAGGCATTCCAAAACTTATTATTGTTATAGGCGTTCTAAAACCTAATTGTGCGTCCGTCGTCACCCTCAACTATTACATCTAGGCTGGCCTCGCCCCCGGTTACTACGTTTAGGCGGGCCTCGCCCCTATATCTTGTCCTTTTGACTGTCGGGTGCTCCGTGTCTTGGAGGTTTCGGCTTTTGGCTTCTACTGAGCATTCTGTGTTTCACTACATTGCTTGGAGGATGGCGTTCATTCAAGTTTCTTACAAAAGAAATGCTATATGTATGTATTAATGTATGTATATATGTATGCATGCATGTATGTATGTATGTAAATGATCTCTAACTACAAGCCCGTCTTCAGCTTGAGAGGATATAAGAGTTGCGATGTTCTTTTTATTGTCATATTTTGTCTCATTCCTCGCCCAGGCTCTCCCTCGGGGTTTCAAATAATCGATCTTACTTCCTAAAATTTTATCATGTAATGACTGCTCGTATGTTCTCAAAAGTTTTTCTTTGAAATCCAGTCTTTTTTACAAAGTATGAGCATTACTTAACTCAAAATTAAATTCCAACAAAGGTTTCACATTTCGAATCTAGGCCTATGAATAATATTATTTTTAAAAAAATTGAATAATTAATTTCGATACACACATCACATCCCACTAGAAGTGGCAATTTATGTTATTATGTAGAGTCATAATCATTTCGTATCAAATTTAAGTAAATACGAAGATCTATTTAATAATCATGTTGAAATCTTGGAATACGAACATGACCTTTTTAATAAACGGGTCGACATTGACATGGTTAATAAATGGATCAAATCTGTCTTTGATATAATTACACTAGTTGTGTATGACTGTTGGGGTTCTCTAAGAACAAATCCAAGATCATTAAGCATAAAAGATGTGTGAATACGCAAAGTAAAGTAGCGGAAAATACTTACAATGCTCGGTTGAGTGTATGTAGAGATAACAAAAATTTTCCAACCTTTGAGTAGTGCTCCAAGCTCCTTTTTGTATGAATGATGAGCTCCAAGCTTGATTCTTGAATTCCAAACTCAAGGGAATGGTTTCCCTAACACCTTTGAATGACTCCTTTCATGTGCTAGCATGCAAGATTTTTGAAGCAAAAATCATCAACCAATAGTTCAAAGCTCACAACAATAAGAGAGAAAAAAATGGGAGTATTTTCGGCAATTTGGAAAAAAGGGAGAGAGAGTGTGAGATGTGTAACTTGTTCTTTTATTTCAAAAACAAATCCCTTTTACCAAAAAAATCAAAGTTGGTAATTGTCATTCCAAATGACAAAAGGGTGTGTTACAAGTTACCATCAAAGTCTTCACAACCTTCCATCAACCAAAAGGTAAGTGTTTGACTAGTGATGTGACTTGATGTGGGCCCCACTTTAATTCAAAGTACGAGTGGGCCCGCAAACACGTTCCGGACTCGGGTTCGTTAATTCCGAATTAACGAATTTTCCGTTGCGACTTAATTAAATCAAATTTAATTAAATAATTATGCCTAGCAAAATTACTATTAAAGTCGCTTGCGAATTAATTCTAAATTAATTTGTTTGCCCGAATTAAAAAACAATTTTAATTCCGTTATGAAATCCTATTTCATTTAATATATCGAATATTTTATTTTATCGATTAATTCCAAATTAATCGTTCTCTCTCTTCCATTTGAATTTTATCCTAGATAAACTCTTTCCGCAATTAATCCTACATTAATTTTCTATCTCATAATTAATCCTAGATTAATTGTGTTCGAGTCAAACTTCATCGGTGCATCTTCGGGAAGCGACCCATGAGATCTTGGATATGTTGGCAGTAAATCTGATCATCGAACTATCTGAACACGTGCGTACCCGATACCACGTTCTTACCGATTTACAAGACATGGTTGGCTTCTAGCAAAACACGTGCCTAACCAATTCTCCAGAAATATTCTTTTAAGGAATATGTAATCTATGTCAGGCGTAGTATACGTAGTATTACGTATTACGATCCAGTATCGATATCACATGCTAGGCCTAGGGCTGGAATTGTGTCTGCCCCGTACGAAGCATATATCGGATCTCTGGTAACAAGTCTCTATAATCAGATAATCATGACCTAATCATATTTTCCCCATGACTGCAGTACATAAGAGTACCAGTTCAGTATCCTACGTGATCATCATCTTCATATGACTGGAGTGATACTTTCATCTTGACATCACACCCAATACACTATGATTCTCAGTATACCCAGAAGAGGCGTACACCAGAACTGTTAAAGCCCCGGACGACCAAAACCAAAGTATACTAATTGTCGCAAGTATTAGCGATGCAAGTCTCAAGTTAAGACCAAATACATCTACCCTGATTCGGATTCTTATAGACACATAGTCATAATACCAATGAGATTCCGATGGGTCTATCCAGAGCGAAACTATTTCTGTACCATCGGTAAGCAGAACCTCATATTACACTTGCATGAGTATCCAATACCCAAATATATGAGAACTATGTCGTTACGCTTCCATAACACGCATAAGTGTAAAACTAGTCTATTTCGCATTATCATTTTCCAGTCTCGATAATACTACGACTAGAGATATTTAATGATTAAAGCTTAGTGGATTAATATTTTCTCATATCTTATTAATCCGGTACTAATCATATGGACTTTTATCATTTATATATCCCGGTAATCCAATTACAAATGATAAAAGAGCAATTTCCTTTGTCACATAGTTAATTTGTACAACAATGCCATGTTCCGTACAAATAGTGATGTTATGGGTCATAATTATCCAACAATCTCCCACTTGGCCTATAGCCAATCACTCAAGTGTCTAACACCTGACTATGTACGGGTTGCTCAAATTTCTGCTGAGAAACAGCTTTCGTCAACGGATTTACAATGTTATCATCTGATACATTTTATTCGATCATCACATCGCCACGATGTATGATCCGACGAATCTTATGAAATAGTCGAAGTATATACTTGGATAATTGATGAGACCGTAATTCTTTAGCCTGTGTTGTAGCCAAGCTCAGCTGCTAACAGAACTATACCTAATCCAATTAGGATTATATAGATCCAAAATACTTATTTTGCTGCCTTAGCTGCAACAATATTATGCTTTTGTTGTTTATTCAGCAACAGTATCTTGCTTGGAAGATTTCCAGCTCACTGTTCCGTTATTCAAACTATATAGTACCCTTATTGCGACTTACAGTCGTTTTTGTCGGTTTGGAAACTTGTAACGGTGAACCCAGTCACTTCAAGTTCTCATTCTCCATAACTTAAGAAAGCATCCTTAGTTCGTCTAAAATACTTAAGGATGTTCTTAACATCAATCCAGTGACCATCACCTGGATCGACCTTATAGCGTCTATATATGTTCAAAGCATATGAGACATCAGGTCAAATATATTTCAAAAACGTACGAACTCTGGGAGGATTTTCAGTAGCATTCTAGATCTATCCCAATAGATTTATTCCTAGAATAAAGTCTGCTTCTCCCAGGTATTCTATGGAGAATTTTAATGAAAGCCAAGCTTTCACCGATTATTTTATGGGAATGTTATTGCTAAGAAACAATACATCATCAACTTATAGGACATTCATTGTCAGTGCGCTCCCACTAACCTTCTTATATACACAAGAATTTTTACCGTTTTGAATGAAACCATATACCATTATGATCTTATCAAAACGTTAGTTCCAAAAATGCAATGCTTACATCAATCCATAAATGGATCGATTTAACTTGCAAACCTTGTTTGCATATTTTGGTACAATAAAACCGTCAGGATGTTGTAAACATCCTCCAAAAGGTTTCCGTTAAGGAAAGCGGTTTTGACGTCCATATGCCATATTTCATAAATGAAATATGCAGCACTAGTAAGCATTATCCAAATGGATTTAATCATGGCAACATGTGAAAAAGTTTCATCGTAGTCGACACTATGTCGTTGACGATACCCTTTCTGTACAAGCCTAGCTGTGTACGTTTGTATGTTGCCATCCATGTATGTCTTCCTTGAAGACTCATTTAGTACCAACAGGCACAATGCCTTCTGGTACATCAACCAGTGTCCAAACTTGGTTGTATACATGTAATCCATTTCGGATTTCATTGCACTTTGCCATAAAAGGAGTCGATACCTTGTATCACATCCTCATACGTAGCCGGTTCGTCTTCCTCAATAAGATTGATATCTACATGAGGTGAGATCAGAAACCCATACCTCCCAGGTTGTTTTCTGACTCTCTCCGACCTACGCGGTTCTTGTGTATTCGAAGATTATTGGTACAGCTTCATCCCTGATGAATCGTTGGTGTTCCGTGAGGACTCGGTGCCTGGAACAGTATTACTCTGATTTTCATCGAGTTTTACTTTCTTCCCACTTACCACTGCATATAGAAATTCCTCTTAGGAAATCCGCATGGAGAGCAACAATTACATTGTTCTCTTGTGAGTTGCATAAGTACTATACTTTGGTTTCCCTAGGACAACCTACAATTAGACACTTATCCAATTTGGGTTCTAGTTTGATATCATCCAAACATTCAATTATATGCCCAGCATCCCAAATCATCAGGAATGAGAAACCCGGTTTCTTTCCTGTTCATATCTAATATAGAGTATGTCCAACAGACTTTCATGGAACCTTATTCAAAATAAGTATTGCACTGTTTAATGCGTATCCCTATAAGGAAATTGGTAGCTCAGAGCGACTCATCATAAACCTTACCATGTCTAACAAAGTTTGGTTTCTCTGTTCGGACACACCGTCAAATTGAGGTGTCCTGGGAAGAGTCCACTGTGAAAGAATACCATACTCTTTCTTGTAATCGAGAAACTTATTGCTCAAGTATTTTCGACCACGGTCCAACCGTAATGTTTTAATACTTTAGTCGGTCTGTCTTTCTACTTCGTGTCGAAACTCTAAAAGTTTATGACTTGTGTTTCATAAGATAAACATAACCGTAACGCGATGCCACATCCGTAAAGGTTATGAAGTATTCATATCCACCTCTAGCCTAGCTAGAGATGAGCCCACTTACGTCACTATGAACGAGGGGTAACAGATCGGTGGCACTTGTACTTTTACCAAGTAAAAGGTGTTTTAGGCACTTTGCCTAATTAACTAGATCCGTAGACATCATTTGAATTAGAATCAAATCTGTCCTAGTATCCACTCTTCGAAAGTGTGGATATACGAATCTTGTTAATGTGTCCCAGACAATAATGCCACTTTTAAGTCTCAACAGATTTATCCAGTTTGAGCTTTTGTTTGTCTTATTATATGTTTGAGATTCATTTATATTCTAAATATAAATACTGTTATTCACATCTAATGTGTTTATCTCAATATCATCTTTATAAATAAAACACTTAGTGTTCTAGAATATAAAGGTATACCGCAACGGGTTAAACTAGATACAGAGATAATGTTCCTAGTCAAATTAGATACATTATAACAGTTTCCTAATTTAAGTACATGCCCAAAAGGCAGTTCCAAAACTTAGTTCCCACGCCCAAAACAGCGACTCTCGTCCCGTTTCCGACTCATAGGTCGATCTCAACTGAAGCCAGTCTCCTGCTAATCAGCAGATCCCGCACATCAGTACATATATTTATGTACCACATCCAATATCTAAAATCCAATTTTAAAACCAGCAGTGGACATGTTTATAACAAATATACCTAAAGTCGGAGCCTTGCCCGTCTTCAATTCCTCATGTCTGCCTTGTCCATACGGCAGTCACGCTTTCAGTGACCCGTTTGCCACAGTTTAGGCAGACATCTTGGGATATGTCATTTATCTTCCTAGAATACTGTGACGATTTAGCCTTGCCCTTTTCTTCACACCCCCAGAAGCCTTCGGCCAAGCCTTGGCCTTCTGGGATGTCGAAGTAAGATGCGCCTTGCGCTTCTTGCCCTTTTGCAAGCTCTGGCTCTGTCTCATTGATCATAGCCATTAACTCTCCAAGAGTTATCTATTGCAATTAGTACTTCTAAGATCTAAGATTAGATCTGTGAAGATCCTACAATTTCAATATCATACTATAATGATCTAATCCTTAGTTCTGACGAAGAAATTAAGGAGTTATTGCGGCAAGCATAACAGATTGAGCACTAAAGTTATCATTACCATGAGTCTTCCAAAGCTCATGCTCCACTATTTGCTCAACTCCGGGCTCAGGCCTGAGATGTCACTCTATCAAATAAAGTAACTTATTGGCTCCCAGGACTATCCTGAGGTTCTATTCCCAATTTGAAAATTGAAGCCGCATAAAAATATTTTCACCCAAGATTATGTTTTAAACGCTAATCTTTCAGTTATCTTGATTCCAATAGTCCAACTATCAAATCAATGATTTCAGGTACAATCAAATATAATGATTACTATAGTCTAACTATATAACCAACTATAAATGATCTGTTAAATTCAAATATATTGATTACTATAATCCAATTATATAACCAACTATAAATGAAGTAGTTTGAATACAGTCCAACTGTTCAATTAAAACAACAATTGAATATTAGTCCAACTAATATATTTATAAATAATTGATGACGAAAAATGAAATGAGCGCGTATTGGCAAGTATCTAAACGAAATTGTAAATTTAATATTTGCCTCCCACTATTTTTCGGCGATCCTCTAACCTTCTGTGGAGTACTCGGGAAACCTAGTTTCCTAGTGGGCTATGATCCCGTTTAATAACACATAACCTTGACTTTGGCCAACAAATGTATGAAACTTAACTAGGTAGATCTCTAAGATCAATTGGATCCAATCCAATTCCTAGATCCATTAGGTGGACATCCAAGTCCGAAACATATATCCAATATCTGCCAATATATCTGATATATTCCCTAACTTTTTTCCTCTGAATCAACTAAGCCTTGGCTTTGGCTCAACAAGCTTAATGAAACCAGTTAAGCATGACCCATTGACAGTGTGAAAGCTTCGTAATCGAGGCCGATGAACAAGAAGTGACCTTGACTTTGGCCAACAAATCACAACTTGCCCAAGACGTACGATATGGAACAAAGCTTTCATGGTTCAAACACATCCGCGATGGACATTGATCTTGACTTTGGCCAACAAACCAATGCCAATCTTGGATCTTGAGAAAGAACCATTCAATGGAAGGAAAACACTTAATATTTGATTGAGGGTTTTTCGCGTAAATTGGCAACCAATTTATTATCTTTAATTAGGTCTCATCATACACCCTTAAGCGTGCATTCTAAAAGCAAAATAAAGCGCGATAAAAAAAAAATAATGATATGCGGATGGATATCTCACAAATTGTTCCTAGAACAAATCATTCATTTTCCTCTCCCCGGCTAGCATTATTCTAACTTCTACCCAATTACATAATACTTCTAAAGAAACCTCATTACATTGAAGGAATTGGTGAGAAGAGAATTACAAAGAGTCAAGAGATAAAAGGCTGGACACGCATGTCCAATTTAATAAATTCTAAATTTATTACAATAATTTCCAAAATTACCCTCACCCATCTAATATCCATCTGATATACATTATTCATACAATACATCCATGTATTCACATAAAGCATGTTATTCAATCAATCTAATCCAATTAATTAATCTTTGAATTAAATGATCATCTAATGTTCAAACAACGATTTGATTTGCGCGAGTCCAACTCGTTTAAGAATAAGTACTCAAAGTGCGTATTCTTGAATTATATCGAACTACAATTTTAAATCCAATTTAATTTGTATTCAATACTAATTCTTATTTAATTCCAAATTAAATAATTACACTTTATTAATGTGCCTTTACGACTTAGATTCTAAATCTAATATTAATGGGTCTCAAAGGCCCAATTAACATCTTAATTCATAAGGTATGAGCTTTGGCCAATATGGGTCAAACCCAAATGCCAAGGCCCAATAAAGGAATCACCATATTTGCCATAAAATTAATTTCGGCCCATTAGGCCCAATTAAATTTAAAAGACCCATTTATTATATTTGAACTTTATGGAATGGTTTTAGGCCCAATTTGGATCCAATCCAATTGTCCTAAACCAACTTGGCCCAACCAAGCCCATAAGGCCCAAATATAACAATTTTAGCCCAATTCCAAATTAAGCCTAATTAATTAAATTCTAATATTCCAAATATCACAATTTATTTAATTCAAGTGTATAGCCATAATTAATTATTTAAATTAACATTTCCAAAATACCAATTTACATAATTAATCATGCTTTATAATTTTCAATATATGTCCAACATTATTGAATCAAAATCAAGTCATTAACATGCTCTTTAGCTCATGGCAATCAAGGGATTTTTATATCAATTTTGATTTCAATCTAATTAAATCACAAACCAATATATCCAAGCATTGTAAACACATCCAATGGCCTAAAATCAAAATCACCATGAGCTATAAGGGTTCCTATAGGTTCGGCCATCATAAGGAAATAGGGAAAAAATTTCTAATCAATTTTTATCCAAATTAATCATGCATAACTCTAAGTTATCATAATCCAAACATAACCAAACACTCAATTTGACTAAATCATGCTCCAAGCAAAATTACCCAAATTCAAGTATATAAACCCTAATCAATTTCATGCTTAATTTTGGCTCTGATATCATTGTTGGGGTTCTCTAAGAACAAATCCAAGATCATTAAGCATAAAAGATGTGTGAATATGCAAAGTAAAGTAGCAGAAAATACTTACAATGCTCAGTTGAGTGTATGTAGAGATAACAAAATTTTTTCAACCTTTCAGTAGTGCTCCAAGCTCATCTTTGTATGAATGATGAGCTCCAAGCTTGATTCTTGAATTCCAAACTCAAGGGAATGATTTCCCTAACACCTTTGAATGACTCCTTTTATGTGCTAGCATGCAAGATTTTTGAAGCAAAAACCATCAACCAAGAGCTCAAAGCTCACGGCAATAAGAGAGAAAAAGAGGGGAGTATTTTCGGCAATTTGGCCAAAAGGGAGAGAGAGTGTGAGATGTGTAACTTGTTCTTTTATTTCAAAAACAAATCCCTTTTACCAAAAAATCAAAGTTGGTAATTGTCATTCCAAATGGCAAAAAGGTGTGTTACAAGTTACCATCAAAGTCTTCACCAACTTCCATCAACCAAAAGGTAAGTGTTTGACTACTGATGTGACTTGATGTGGGCCCCACTTTAATTCAAAATCTGAGTGGGCCCGCAAACACGTTTCGGGCTCGGGGTCGTTAATTTCGAATTAACGAATTTTCCGTTGCAACTTAATTAAATCAAATTTAATTAAATAATTATGCATAACAAAATTACTATTAAAGTCACTTGTGAATTAATTCTAAATTAATTCGTTTGCCCGAATTAAAATCCAATTTTAATTCCGTTATGAAATCCTATTTCATTTAATATATCAAATATATTATTTTATCGATTAATTCCAAATTAATCGTTCTCTCTCTTCCATTTGAATTTTATCCCAGATAAACTCTTTCCGCAATTAATCCTAGATTAATTTTCTTTCTCATAATTAATCCTAGATTAATTGTGTTCGAGTCAAACGTCATCGGTGCATCTTCGGAAAGCGACCCATGAGATCTCTGGATATGTTGGCAGTAAATCCGGTCGTTAGACTATCCAAACACGTGCGTACCCGATACCACATTCTTACCGATTTACAAGATATGGTTGGCTTCTAGCAAAGAACAGTGCCTACCCAATTCTCCAGAAATATTCTTTTAATGATATGTAATCTATGTCAGACGTAGTATACGTAGTATTGCGTATTACGATCCAGTATCGATATCACATGCTAGGCCTAGGGCTGGAATTTTGTCTGCCCCGTACGAAGCATATATCGGATCTATGGTAACAAGTCTCTATAATCGGATAATCATGACCTAGTCATATTATCCCGTGACTGCAGTACATAAGAGTACCAATTCCTTATCCTACGTGATCATCATCTCCATATGACTGGAGTGATACTTCCATCTTGACATCACACCCAATACACTACGATTCTCAGTATACCCAGAAGATGTGTACACAGAACTTGTTAAAACCCCGAACGACCAAAACCAAAGTATACTGATTGTCGCAAGTATTAGTGATGCAAGTCTCAGGTTAAGATCAAATACACATACCCTGATTCGGATTCCCATAGACACATAGCCATACTACCAATGGGATTCCGAGGGGTCTATCCAGAGCGAAGCTGTTTCCGTACCATCGGTAAACAGAACCTCCTATTACACTTACATGCGTATCCAATACCCAAATATATGAGAACTATGTTGTTACGCTTCCATAACACGCACAAGTGTAATACTAGTTTATTCTGCATTATCGATGTCCAGTCTCGATAATACTACGACTAGGGATATTTAATGATTAAAGCTTAGTGGATTAATATTGTCTCATATCTTATTTATCGGTACTAATCATATGGACTTTTATCATTTATATATCCCAGTAATCCAATTACAAATGATAAAAGAGCAATTTCCTTTGTCACATAGTTAATTTGTACAACGCCATTTTCTGTACAAATAGTGATGCTATGGGTCATAATTGTCCAACAATGACTACCCGATTAATATGATTATACAATTAATAAACGAGTCATAAACATGTACTCGTGTCGTAAACAAGTCATAAATGGATACTCGTCTCGTATTGATACGATTACATGAATATTATTTATACCATAAATGGTTAAATGTGTTGAAACCTATAACATAAATATGACGCGATTAATAAATAAATTTATACTACCCAATATAATAATTAATCATATCAAGTACATAAATTTTGTGTAAGATCATGATCCATTTTAATACCCCTAACTTGTTTGAACTTAAACTTGTATTTTTTTTTTTTTTAATCTTTTTAAAAAAAAAACCTTTGACTTTTTTTTTTTAATATTTACGAGTTAAGCCAATTTAGTTATTCTTATATGGTTATGTTAATGAGTGTCCTTATGACACTCATTGAGACTTCATTTTAGGAAAGTTTTAATATCACTTTTATGGAAAATGAAAAAACTGGCAAAATATTAATGATATATTTTCTTTTTCCCATCAAAATTTTCTTAAAATAGATTCTTAATGAATACCATGAAGACACTCTTTAGCATTTCTCGTTCTTATAAATGAAGTTAAATTAATTAATAATTAAGTACCAATTGTTCGTCATGCAGTCACACTATAATGGAGAATCTCGAATTGTGGAAGTGTTTTATCAACGATTTCAACGGTATTGACCGGTCCAACCATTCCCACGCTTCCACGTCAACATCAGTGAGATACTAAAATCACACACCAAGTAACCTTAACAAGACTTCCTTCAAGTACTCTGATTACTCGACACGTGGCACCTATATAACCTCCAATCCAAAATTTCACCTTGACTCGCCGCCTTTGTTAGTCCCGGTAGAAATAAACCAAACACAAACACCACCAACCCAGAAATAGTAATAACCAATTTTTTCTCGCTCTCTCTTGAAAAACTTTCCCGAGAAACGAACGATTAACAACAATCATGGAGTCGACGCCCGTGAACTGGGAAGCTCTGGATGCACTTATCCTCGAGTTCGCAAAATCTGAGAACTTAATCGAAGATTCTTTTGTATCATCTCCATCATCTTCTCCTTCTTCTTCTTCTACCTCTTCTGTCTCTCTCTCCTCTTCGTCTTATCACTCGAGATTGACCATTCGACAGATCAGACGGTCGTTAGAGTCCGGTGACATTGACGCCGCGATTGATCTCCTCCGGTCTCACGCGCCTTTCATTCTCGATGATCATAGGCTTCTTTTCCGGTTGCAGAAACAGGTTAGAGTTACAATCATGAATGCAGTTTTATGAAATTAATCAAGAAATAAAGACGACGGTGACGTGAAAACTCTGTTATCGACTTGTATTCTATTTTTGTTTTGAAGAAATTTATTGAGCTTTTGAGAAGAGGAACTACAGAGGATAGAGAATCAGCGATAAATTGCTTGAGGACGGCTCTTGCACCTTGTGCTCTTGATGCTTATCCGGTACTTGGCTGTATTATTTCATTGCATTATCAAGTTATGCCTTCTTAGGAAGATAATACTTGCTGTATATATATATATATAATGGCAAATGGCTTTGGTAGATTTCTTTGTATATAAATTACTTAATTTGTAAATTCCGATTGGAAATACTTGAAGATGATTTTGGATGATGCATCTGAAATTACTATGCTTATTTGGCATTATGATGCTGTCTTGGATTTTATTGTCCGTTTAGGGTTTTTATTTTCGTAATATTTTTTTATATCTGATTGACACAAAGCTTAGATGATTTACGAAATTGATGTACCATGCATCCATATTCAATCAACTTCCATCTCACTAGTTCTATAGCATCAACATTTACTCCCAATCAAAACAAAACTATGCCACCAATTTTCCTTTTTTAAGAAAGCTTCTTATAATCAAATTTATTAAATCTGTAATGCATCACTTCACAAAGATGATATAAACAAGTAACATTGATCTTATTGTTCTTGAAAAAACACCTGTTCTTGGTGGGGAGCATTTTTACTTAGTTAATTTGACAATCATGGCAAGATTAGGTATCTTGTGTTACCGTGTTACTAATAACAGAATTGTTCTATTTCCAGTTTTCAAATTATATTTGAAATTAACTATCATTGTCTCTTAGCTCGCTTCCTTTTTGTGTATCCTTGAAGTATTAACTATTAATTAATAGCCTTTTGGGTTTAACAGATATTTTTTTTAGCATTTTCCTTGTTTTGGAATATCACTTTCTGATGGATATTTGTATCTGTGTTTAAGGAAGCATATGAAGAATTCAAGCATGTCCTTCTCGCATTTATATATGATAAAGATGACCAGACCTCTCCAGTTGCAAGTGAGGTGGGTTGTAATTGATTTGTATTCGTAACTGCTAGTCTGCTACAACATCATGGCGTCTGTCTTCTTCTTCTTCTTCTTCTTCTTATTTCTGATTCATTTACTAATGTGGAGTCAAAAGTGATAATGGGAACTTAGATTTCTTGTGAAGCTAGTTGTTCATTGTCCCAAAATTAGGCTTATATGATGCATCTGTTTTTGTGCTGCCTCGATTAGATTTTGGTGTTGCACAGATACGGAGCTTCTGCATCCCACAAAGACCAAGTGCAATATCCTGCTAATGCTCAATTAAGTTTCTGTGACTGCAATAAGGCTGCTTTATTCGATTAGTATTTCTAGCTTTGATGAATATTTAGGTACATAAAGGTTTTTTTTTTAAGTTTAAGGAGTAACCCAGATTCTGGATTTTTAATATCTGTATGTGTTATTATTCAACATTTCATTCATGCTCCTTGATTTTTGTTGTATAATGATATCTTCTTGTCTTCTTTTTCTGTTTATAGTTTTATTTTGTCCTCTTTGGATGGAAGTGTTTTCAAGAGCAAGTTAGCAACTGAGTTCTTTGGTTTGGCTGTTAATTCAGTTAAAGATAAATCCCATTCCAGTATTGTCAATTATAGTGTTCCTTTAAGTGTGATAGTGATACCCTGAATGCGGAATAGATTATGTGAGTTGCCAGTAACACAAGGTATCTGGTAAAAAATATGCTGTGTCTGTTTCAGTGGGCTGAAAGGCGGAGGTTTGAAATTGCTGGATTGATGTCCTCTGTCTTAAGGGCTCATTTACAAGCATATGATCCAGTTTTTGCAATGACATTGAGATATTTGATCAGGTAATCCTTCATCTTCACACTTATTAAAAGATTATGATGTGTTCTTGTGCATGTCTAGTTGTTTAGTCATTTTGCTTATTCTTTAATTTTCACCTTATATTTTGCAGCATACACAAAGGATTTTGCTTTCATCAAGGAGTTTTGTCACCCATTTCAGATCTTACTGAGAGGTTGCTGCTTGAGGAACGTGACCCCCCTGCAACACCTCAAGAGAGCTTGTATGAAGCACCTCCTTTTGATGAGGTTGGTTTCTAGAATTCAGTTCCAATTATTTAAGATGTTTCCTTTTCTGGAGTTATCGTCTGAAGTACCTCATTTGTGAGAATAACAAGGTCTGATACTTGGACATACAGTTTTACTCTGGTCATATGCATATATAATTAACTTCTATGTTTTTATCTTTGCTTTTGAAAAATAGGTCGACATACAAGCCCTTGCACATGCTGTAAAGATTACTAGACAAGGAGCAGTTGATAGCTTGAGATTTGCTCGGGGTGATCTATTTCAGGCATTTCAGGTTATCAAATATTTGTTTATTTACCACATCCAAGACTTTTAATTATTAGTTTGCATTGTTTCTTTAACTTGTATCTATCTTCCCTTACTGCGAGGATAGGACTAGAGTATGCATTCCATATTTTTAGGTAACAGGTAGCCCCGTATGTTTTTAATATATGCTATAGGCTGTGAAAAGTCTTCATGACATACATAATGTGTATCTTTAAAACGTGAAAGCTTATTTGATCCTCTAATATGCTCATTCTTGAATCAATATTCTGTGATTTTGTTCTACTGGGTAATCAATATCCACATTGTCAACTTACTATCAGTTTGAGAATATGGAAAGAAAGAAGTATTGTTTCTTGGAAGTTTCCGGTCACCTGAAAATAATTCTACTTATTGAAGAACATTGATGGGATGTAGCAGTTAGACCTAGTCATCTAGCCTTTCTTTCCATGAACATATTCCTGTAATTTATTTATTTATTATTTTTTTGTAATTGGAGGCCTTTCTGTGTGGGAAGGAGTTAAGCTTTTTTTAATGTTTTAAGAAGAATATTTTTATCAAACCAATTTCAATTTATGAATTTTTAGGTTTCCGCAAGTATAACTGCCTTTCTTCTGCATTATAATAGTAAATTGGGAACAGATAATGCAGTTACCATCCTTCATGCAGTAAATGGTTGTATCTAATGATCAGCAATCAAATCTTTTGACGAAATTTCATAAAAGTTTTGCTAATGGTTCCCTTCTTTAACCCATTTTGCCGGTTCCTTACAAAATTCATTTGTTTTGATAGCATTGCATATCCTTCTTGCATTTGTTCGTATTTACCACAGATGAAAGAATGGAATTCTCAGTCTACACACTATACAGATTAATAGCTGGTTCATCCTGAAAATTGAAATTATATCAGGCAATATTTATGATTTGTTGCACTTAGACAGTTAGTTAAAACTGGTGGTTTAACAAAATAACTTTTTGAGCAACATAGTTTGATTCATACTTGCAATTCCACATAACTAAAGATTGGCTTCTTCAGGGACTTATTTTTTACTTCATTTTATCAAATTGGTTGGCTGGCTATTCTTAATATGTAAGTGTCATTGACAATGACATATACTTTCATTGCAGAATGAGCTATGTCAAATGAGATTGGATGTTTCTATGCTGGATGAGCTTGTTCATGAGTATTGTGTTTACAGGGGTATTGTTGATTCTGGTCTTTCGTGCCCATCTGGTAAAACTCATATTCGATATCTGAATCTGATTTTATCAAAATTATTTTTGATCAAAACTTGATATTTTGTTTTTCAATACACATCAGGAATGCAAACCATTTCCAAACCTATAAAAGTTAATCAACCAGAGTCTGGGTGTAGTTCTTCAAGGACCCTTGAAATGGATTGTTGTACTAGTAAAAATTCGAATGGTGAAATTTCCTTTAGTAATACTAATGTGGATGGTTCTTCTGAAAATAATACTGATGTGACTAGCATGCAAGGAACTGATGTTGAATTACGATTCACTGGTGGGGTAACAAGCAGCAATGAAGATTGTAGCACCAGTGGATCACAACAACCCGAATGTTCAAGAGTTCTGAGAAGCAGAAGTCGTGGAACTGGAGAAAGGAATAAACGCAAGAGGTGGAGGGAAAGGCAAGATGACTTTGGTTATAATCCTGAAATTTCACTTAGTGGATGTAATAAGCGAGAGCTTAACTCTTCTACACCTGTTCCAAGCACAAAAATGTCGAGAGAGCAGCAGGTAATTGGTTGGAAAGTTTTTCTTTTGTTTTTGATATATAGATTGTTAATGAAACTATTCTGCAGGGCTCAGGAAAAGATTTCACATCTGATGTTATCTATAAGGAAGATAAATATGAGATTGTACTGGGGATGAAGGAGCTAGCCAGTAAAGGAATGGCTGCAGAAGCTGTTGAAGAAATTAATGGAATGGATGCAGACTTTTTTGTGCAAAATCCTACATTGTTATTCCAACTTAAGCAGGTAAGGCAATCCTGCTTTGTCAATGGCTTCCTTAGGGAAGCAATGCTTCCGAAGCATCGAGGATAAGTGGTATTTGACTATTTGAATGATTGTCTTACTCCCTTTGTTTGCTAATATTAGGTTGAATTCCTCAAGTTGGTGAGCTCTGGTGACCATTCTGGTGCTCTACGGGTGGCTTGTGCCCATTTAGGTCCTTTAGCAGCTAGTGATCCTGCTCTGCTGAAGCCATTGAAAGAGACGTTGCTGACATTGCTCCGACCTAATGAGGACATACTTGTAAAGGGCTTCCCTTTACATACCCTTGCAACTTCACTCCAGGTATGGTGTAACTTGTTGACATTTTAACAATATTTCTTTCTTCATTTTCTCTCGCTAGGTCGTCAAGCCCTTTCTCAATTGTTTGTTTGACTGCTCCTTGCAAAAATTAAACGTTGAAGCGTGTGATTGATACTTGTGTTTCTTGCGTCTATTTAATGAAACAATATTGTGTGGGGTAATCGTGGCTTTTAGCTAATTCAAAATTTGTATTGGTGGACAAGTGATTTACCTGAATACAGCTCCTGTTGTTACTCTTTAAGTTTGTCATATATTCCAATGTAATGAATATAATAGTATGTGCAGTTGCTTTTAGAGCATTCAGAATTACTTGTAAACTTTCGCTCACCTTGCATCTAAAAATAAATAAATAGATAGATAAAAGCGGATATATTATTGAGACAGCAGATGTTCTTTCCCCCAGCTTGTATGGTGAGCATATCCCCTACGGCCCTACCATTGGGGGATATACATTCAGTTAAATTGTGTGTCTGTCTTTGCAATTGTGCTCCTATTGGAAAACAACATGGGGCAACACATTTATGGACAGTTCAGATTCTCTATATGGCTTGCAACAATGGTAGTGGATGTGATCACATTTTTCCAACTCTGCCCTAAAGGATCTGCCATTTTCATGATGACATTAATTTGCTTGTGCGTATTTCATGTCTGGTGTGAAATTTTTGAATATTTTGTGTGTATTTTATTATTACAATTGAGAGAATATTTATACTGTCTAGAAGGAAGAGAGAAATCTACTTCTATAAATATACAATCAGCTAATTCTAGAAAAACAAAATTAGGATCTCCTATTTCTAGAAAGAATTAATATACATGATATTTGGTATTAATACCAAATTGATTCCCTATATACAGCTGTGGTCAAATTCCTAATTTAGGAAATAAATCCACACTCCCCCTCAAGCTGGTTTGTGTATATCAAACATCCCAAGCTTGCACATTAATTCTTCAAAACTGGTTCTTGGGAGAGCTTTGGTGAGGATGTCAGCTGTTTGAATCATTGATGGAGTATAAATGATTTGAACGATAGCATTCTCAATTTTCTCAGTGTTGAAGTGTCTTATCTATCTCAATATGCTAATTCCTGTCGTGATGAACATGATTTTTTGCAATACTAATGGCAGCCTGGTTGTCACAAAACATTTGTATAGACTCTTTCGTAAATACTCCAAGTTCACCAAGTAACTTTTTCAGCCAAATTCCTTTACAAATGCCAAGAGTCAGAGCTCTAAATTCTGCTTCAGCTGAACTTCTAGAAACAACTGACTGTTTGTTACTCCTTCATGTTATCAGATTACCCCAATCATAAGAACAGTAACCTGAAGTACTCCTATCTGTTACATCTCCTGCCCAGTCTGCATCTGTGTAGACTTTATTTCTCTATTATCACTTTTCTTGAATAAAAGACCTTTTCCAGGAGTCTATCTTGAGGTATCTAAGGATTCTAGTAACAGCTTCCATGTGTTCTTTAGTTGGATTATTCACGTATTGACTGACCACACTAATAGGAAAGCCAATATCAGGTCTAGTGTGAGATAGATAAATAAGGCGTCCAACTAGCCTTTGATATCTCCCCCTGTCCACCGGTGTCTTATCTATCTCTGAGCCAATTTTCTTGTTAGAGTCCATTGGAGTTGAGGCTGGTTTGCACCCAAGCATACCTGTTTCTTTGAGTAAGTCTAGAACATACTTACATTGAGAAACAAATATGCCATGTCTTAATCGTGCAATTTCCATGCCAAGAAAATATCTGAGATACCCAAGATCTTTAATCTCAAATTCCTTTGATAAGAAACTCTTCAATCTTGCCAGTTCCTCCATGTAATTGCTTGTCAGTATTATATCATCAACATAAACAATTAGGATAGCTATCCTTTTATCTGAAGAGAGTTTGACAAACAATGTGTGATCTGCTTGACACTGAGTATAGCCATTCTGAATGATTGATTTAGTGAATTTACCAAACCATGCTCGAGGAGATTGCTTAAGGCCATATAGAGATTTTTTGAGTCTGCATACTTTGTCCTGATTGGATGAATTCTCGAAGCCTGTTGGAATATCCATATAGACTTCTTCTTCAAGATCACCATTCAATAAAGCATTCTTAACATCTAGTTGGTGCAGTGGCCAGTCCCTATTTGCAGCAAGGGAGAATAGAACACGGATGGTGTTGAGCTTAGCAACTGGCACAAAGGTCTCTTGATAATCTATCCCCTAAGATTGAGTGAAATCCTTAGCAACCAGGCGAGCTTTAAACCTCTCAACACTACTATCTGCTTTATGTTTAATGGTAAATACCCATTTGCATCCCACAGGTCTCTTCCCAATTGGTAGTTTTGTAATTGTCCAAGTACCATTCTTTACCAAAGCGTTGATCTCATCCTGACAGCCTTTTTCCAATCAGGATCAATTAGCACCTCTTGGATTGTATGAGGAATCTGTATATTATCAATCACAGAAACAAATGCCCGATATGATGGAGATAAGATTTTATAGGCACAAAGTTGCCAATAGGATGGTTAGTACAAGCACGAACTCCCTTTCTCAAGGCAATAGGCAGATTTGAATCATCATTTATATGAGTAATATTATCATGACTAGGATTACTCAAACTTAAATGTATTTCTGGAGGATGTGGATCAAGTTCAGATTCATGGTGGTCCTTGAGATGTGTATTGTCCTTTATTTCTTTATCAGAATTTTTTCTTCTTTGGTAGACACTAAGCTCTTTAGGTTCTTGTTGAGGATCATCAGATATAGATTGCCCAGAAGTTTTTTCAAATTGATTTTCTATGACTTGGAAAATAGATGGATCGATCAGCTGTGGACTGGCAGTTTGAACAATAGGTGGAGGTGGAGTATGGGTACTTGAAATAATATCCCAAAGATGAGATTCACTCACATTCTCCCCCTGAATCTCAGGTTTGTAGTAAGCATGATTTTCAAAAAAGGTGACATCCATGGAGTTATAGGTTTTTCGAGTAGTAGGAGAATAGCACTTATACCCCTTTTGATGAGATGAATAACCAATAAAGATGCATTTGATAGATTTAGGTAACTTACTACGATGTTGGGAATAGAGATGGACAAAAGCGGTGCAGCCAAAAACCTTAGGATCAATAAAACTAATGAACCTTGTATGAGGGAATAATTGCAAGAGAGTTTGACAAGGAGTTTGAAATTTGAGGACTTTAGATGGCATCCTATTGATTAGATAGGCAGCAGTAAGAAGGGCATAACCCCAGAAAAATTTGGGAACGTGAGTGGCGAACATGAGAGATCGAGCAACTTCAAGAAGATGTCGTTTTTTGCGTTCAGCAACTCCATTCTGTTGTGTGTCAACACAAGAACTTAAGTGAATAATGCCCTGTTGGATGAGATAGGGACCAAGAACAGAATTAAAAAAGTCTTTGGCATTATCAGTTTTGAGGATTTGAATCCGAGTTTGAAACTTCAGATTTATTTTTCATAAGAAACACCCAAGTTAATCTAGTGTGATTATCAATAAATGATATAAACCATCTTTTTCCAGTTAAAGTGTTAACATGTGAGGGTCCCCATACATCACTATGAATCAATGAGAATGGTTTATATGTTAATCTAGAGTAATTATTGCGAGTGTGTTTTGCTGCTAACTGACAGATTTCACAACAAAAGGAGTTTTGGATTTTTATTAATAAATAAAGAAGGAAACATTTATGACAAATACAAAAAATTCAGATGACCAAGAATTCTTATTAGAATGAGAGATGAACTGAGTATTCAAAGAAAACAAACTGGACTTTTGAGCTGTGCTAGCGGGTAGAGTTTCATCTTGTAGAATAAAAAGACCAGAACACATCTCAGCACTGCCAATCCTCTTCCCCGAATCCAAGTCCTGAAATACACAAAGATATGGGAAAAATGTAGTCATACAATGGAGGTCACGAGTCAATTTACAAATAGAAAGTAAATTACAGTCCAACTTAGGCACATAGAGTACAGATGTGAGAGTTAGGTCCTTATTAATTGTGACTGAACCTGAACCCTCCACCTTAGAAAGTGTTCCATCTGCAATTTTAAATGTATGATTCTCTGTACTCGTGTTATGCTCAGAAAGAATAGATGCATCTCCGGTCATATGATCTAAAGCGCCAGAGTCAAGAATCCAAGATTTAGTAGTTCTTTTATTGACAAAAAAGGCTACTGATTTATTACCTCTCATGGCCAACATCCCAATACCCTGAGTAGTTGACGGAGTAGAGTGGGATGACCGACTTAAAAGTTTCTGAAGAGCCTCAAGCTGAGCTTTAGTGAAAGGAGCTGACTCAGATGTATCATTTTTTTCTTCAGCAGTAGGACTAGCAGTGGCAACAATATTCCCATGAATCCCGATCACCCCATGACTTTGGTTTCCAATTTGGAGGCTTTCCATGGATTTTCCAGCATGTCTCTTTGTAGTGTCCAGGTTTTCGGCAATGGTCACACCAAGGGCGTCCCTTGTTCTGACGATTATCAAGATTGGCGCCAGGAGTCCTCGGGCAGCAAGGTCAGATGATTCCTGATCTGATGATAGAGTTGGAGAGCCCATCATAACCTTTTTTCTGCTTTCTTCAAGACGAACTTCAGAGAATGCTTCTTTGACCTTAGGGAGGGGCTTGGTGCTCATGATTCGGCTTCGCACTGCATCAAGATTTTTGTTGAGGCCATGAAGAAATTTAAAGGTTCTATTTTTCTCCACAATAGTACGGTATAGAGTAGTATCATTGGTGCACTTCCAAGCATATTCTTCAAACAGATCCAGCTGCTGCCAATAGCGTGTGTGCGCGCTGAAGTATTGAGTGACAGAGGTATCATCTTGGCGGAGATCATACAAGGCAGCTTCAATAGCAAACAGTTCTGAGGTATTTTCAGAACTTGAATAGGAGTCTTTGACCGCATCCCACAATTCCTTTGCAGTGGCATATAAAAGAAAATTTTCTCCTATATCATTATTCATAGAACTTATCAGCCATGATTTAATCATACGATTATTGACTTTCCAAGTGAGATAATCCCACAATTCTTTTACGTAGGATCATCTTGTTTTGGAGCAGAAATTTAACGAGTGAGATAATCCTCCTTGCCTTTTCCACCAATATAAATTACCACAGATTGGGACCATTGGAGATAGTTGTGTCCATTGAATTTGTGGTTGGTAACCAGGGAGACAGCTTCACTGCCTTGAGAGAGAGCTGGAGCAGAAAATGGACTGATTTGATGAGGACATCTTGGAGGTTACCTCTGAAATGAAGCTGTCTTTTTCGGCAGCCATGGAAAACTAGGGTGGACACACAGAGAAAAAATATGGAAGACTTAGAAGGAACCTAGGTCTGATACCATGTGAAATTTTTGAATATTTTGTGTGTATCTTATTATTACAATTGAGAGAATATTTATACAGCCTAGAAGGAAGAGATAAATCTACTTCTATAAATATACAATCAGTTAATTCTAGAAAAACAAAATTAGGATCTCCTATTTCTAGAAAGAATTAATATACATGATATTTGGTATTAATACCAAATTGATTCCCTATATACAGCTGTGGTCAAATTCCTAATTTAGGAAATAAACCCACATCTGGTTATGATGGTTTAAGAACGAAAAATGTATTGGAGACCGAAGAGCTATTTGGGAAGTTTTCTCTTTTTTATCTTTAAGCAGAAGTTGAACTTGGAGAGTGTTAGAAGGAATAATAGGAATATCTCATATTACTGATAATTTTGTTTCCTCTGGGCTTTATACTTGACCAATATTTGGAAGTTAATTTTGTCCGACTTGATGGTGATTTACTATTAAAAGATCTCTTTTAAGGTCAGTTTGTTTCACTGTAAAATAATTTCCGTAAGTGAAACATTTTCAATGAAAATCATTTTTCGGAAAGGTAAGTGTTTTCGTGTGCTTGGTTATCGCTTTAAAATATTTTCTGGAAAGCATTTAGCGTCAAATATTTTTTCGAACAATATTTTCTAGATTAGAAGTAGGGATGACAAAAAGATTTAGGTCTGGTTCGGATCCGCATAGACCTGGAAGAACTAGGTCCACAAAAATTTATGGACACAGATAGTAAAAATCTGGACTTGCACAGATCTAGACCTGGATCCGGGACCTTGGATCCGAAATTTTTATTAGTTTATATTTAAAAAAATTAAAAAATTAAAAAATAAATACAAATATAATAAAATAAAATGCAAAAATACAAAGGAATGGAATTAAAAACTAGTAAAAAGTAAAACATATAAAAATAAATAAAAATAATGTATTTTAACAATTAAAATATAAGAATATATATGAAAAAACAAAAAATCCTAGTTTCCTAACCCGTCTAGGTCTACCAAGATCCAAATCAAGTATATCCGGGTCTGGATACTTTTTTCTGGATCAGAATATGGACCCGAATGCTAAAAAAAATTATTTTCAGTAACATGTTTTACGAATTTATATTCCGTAAGTTATTTTTCCATCCTGAAAATAATTTATGTTGACTAAGTTTTCTATAATTATTCTAAATGTCATAAAATGAGGAAAATATTTTCCAAAAAAGCTCTTATTTATTACAAACGGACCCTTGATCAAAATGAAATATAAGCCCTTACTTTTGTCCTTGACAGGTTGCAATTGGTAGGAGGCTTGGTATTGAAGAACCTCTGCTTATGAAAATTATGAGAGCAACCCTTCATACACATAATGAGTGGTTTAAACTCCAAATGTGTAAAGATCGCTTTGAAAGTTTTCTGAGGATTGATTCATTAAAGGAAGTAAATACTCCTTTTCTTGCTGCTGCAGCCATGTCTCTGTCACATGCAGATAGTTGTAACCAAGGATCTTCCCAAATCACAATATCATCAAATGCCAGGGTGTCAGAAGATGGTAGCAGTCCAAATCAAGTGTCATCTGCAGATGTCGCCTGCGATGAAAATGCAATACTCAAAGTTATGGTGAGTTGAAGTGTTGAACTTGAGCATGTGCCTTGTCATTTCATTGTCAAATAAAGCTGCTCTTGTTATATCATATGCTCTTCATTTTATCATGCCTTACAGTGGAACAGCAATATTAATAGCTTTTTTTTCATCATGGATATGTTATTTCTTGTTTGTTGCCTAGAAATATATTATTTTCGTACTTTGTTTAATCTGTATTGCTGTCCTCTCTTTGATGGGTTTTTCGTGTCATGAGCTTCCAATTTTACGAACATTTTTACTAGGAAAAGTGGAGACAGGAGGAAAAGTGGAGCCAGATACCTGTTGTTGTAATTTTATTTGGGATATAACCATTATTTAGATAACATGATGGAAATGAGATGTTGCTGTGAGGCTCATCCATCTTGATATTATTGAGTAATTATAGTACAGGAATAGGTTTTTTGGTCAAAATTTTCAAGCTTTTGACACCCAGTGTTGTTGTAATCACGACTTTCTTGGTGATAGTTGCTATTACAACTGTGATTCTGGAAATTATACTCTCTTATCGAAATTGTATTTATCACCTTACTGCAGAAGAGATCATAACATATTCCATTTTCAATTTGTGCAGGAATTTCTTGCTTTGCCAAGGGCCGATGCAATACACCTTCTTGCCCAATATAATGGGAATGCTGAGACTGTCATTCAGCAAATATTTTCATAGGTTTTAGTTGTAAAATATAGAAAAAATCCATTTGTTTATTTATTTAAAAAAATATATTATTTTATTCAATTTGTACCACAGAATTTCTTTGCAGTCGCCCTACTTGCGAGGGGAACTCCTTGTACCATCTCCTGTATAGAACCTCATCTACCTGATACTGCTGTACATTGCAGAGAGTCGGGGACAAGAAAAGAAGAGAAGAAGCTTTCATGAGGACCGAAAAGAAAAAAAGGATTATTTGATTGTGTAAGGGCGCTCTATTGGCAAGGTTTAGTTATTTTTTTTTGAAGCTATTTGCAGATTTTTTTTTTCCTTTTTTTTTTGATGACCATTCTGTATAGACTGGGCCTCGTGATCAATCAGAGAACAAATATCAGTGGGTTTATAGAAGGTTTTGATATAAATATTTTTAATTTTATTTTAAAATATTAGGGGGTTATATTTAATTTCTTCAAATATTAAAAGAGTTTCGCTCTCTGTTATATGGCGGATGCTACGAGGAGATATTGATTATGATTCCTTACTGTAGTAAGGGTGGTAATATTGATCTGTGTTTTAAGATTCTTGTTTGACAGTAAGTTACAGATTTGAAATTACAGAAGTCTTGTATCTTTTATGAATGCTCTGCACATGCAGGAGTCGAGCGTTAATTAAGTTCCAATTCTGGCTTTTTTTTTTTTTTTTTTTTTTTTTGTGTTCTTGAACAGTATTTAGCGGTACTAGTGGTGGCAGTATGATTTCGTCATGAATACAGTATGAATTATTTGCGTACAGGTATAAAAATTGGCACTGTTATTAATGATGTATCGATATTATTATTAATCGTGTCGTATTTTTGTCACACAATCTCATCAAATTGATCTTTTTATAACACGAATAATATTCATATAATCGTATCAAGTTAAGTTTATCCATTTATGATATGATTATTTGTTTCTCTATTTGTTACATGACGTGATTATCCATTTACGGCATAATTATTCCCTTACAATCCCATTTATTAATGGTGTTAATTGTGTTTGAAATTGATATTTTATGTTCAATACTAGAAGTTTCAAGTTCAATATCCTCATTTCAAGTTCGATGATTATTGTTTTAACTTCAACGCCGAGGACCTCGTGATATAAATTCCAGGAGTATTATAGCTATGTCCTTGAAGATGACATTCTAACCTAATTGGAGAAAATACCAACTTCAACTGATTTTATTGTACTCACACTCATTGGAATTTTTTTTGCAAATAGTGTTATATTACTCAGCGGAATACCCATTTACACCCGACTCTTTTACATCCTTCTGGCAATTCAACAAGATCCCAGACTTCATTATGCTTCATAGATTCTAATTCATCTTTCATATCATCAATCCATTTATTAGAATTGTCACTTCCAATGGCTTGTGAAAATGAAACTGGATCTGCATCAATTTCTGAGTCAAATTCCGACTCTTGTAGATACAGCACGTAGTCATCAGAAATAGCAGACCTTCTTGGTCTTTGAGACCTCCTTAATGATCTTTCTTGTGGTTCGTCTACATTTGGTTCATCAATATGAACTTCATTATTGGTTTTTTGAACATTCATTTGTTGTTCTTGCCTATTGTTTAACTGTTCAACAACATGTGGGACAAAAACCTTAAAAGAAGTTGAGGGCAGTGAGGTTTGTGCCTTAACTTCTTGAATTTCCACATTTCGTGGTTCTAAACTCCCACCAACTTTATCATTCTTAATGAACCTAGCATTTCAAGATTCAACGATTCTTGTACTGTGGTTAGGACTATAAAATCTATACCCTTTCGACTTTTCTGGATAACCAATGAAGAAATCACTGGTTGTTCTTGAATCCAATTTATTTTCATGTGGATTATATATTCTTACTTCTGCTTGGCAACCCCAAACATGTAGGTGCCTTAAACTAGGCAACCTACCAGTCCAAAGTTCAAAAAGGGTCTTCGAAACCGCTTTACTAGAAACCCTGTTTAATAAGTATATAGCAGTTTTTAATGCATATATCCACAATAATGTCGGTAGAGATGAATTACTCATCATGCTCCTAACTATGTCCATTAAAGTACGATTACGCCTTTCTGCTACACCATTTTGTTCTGGTGTACTTGGCATAGTGTATTGAGCACATACGCCACGTTTTTCTAGGAACTTAGCAAATGGGCCTGGGCATTGCCCTGTTTCACTATATTTTCCATAATATTCACCACCTCTATCAAACCTAATAATTTTCACTTTCTTGTTCAATTGTCGTTCAACCTCATTGATAAACACATCTAGAGTATTTATCGATTGAGATTTTTCATTCAGCAAATACACATAACCATAACGTGAAAAATCATCAATAAAGGTAATAAAATATTTTTCTCCACTAAAGGATGGAGCATTAAAAGGTCCACAGATGTCGGTGTGTATAATTTCAAGAAGTTGCGTGCTTCTTGTGGCTTCTTTCTTCTTGTGTTTTGTCATTTTTCTTTTAATACAATCCACAAAAAAACCAAGATCAGTAAAATCCAAATCCGGAAGGATTTCATTCTTTACTAATCTTTCCAATCTTTCTTCGAAAATGTGACCCAGACGTTTATGCCACAAGTGAGCTGAAAGCTCATTCACAAAATCATGTTTAGTTCCAACATTATGATGCAAGGTTAAAAGTGTTCCAACAAATAAATTGTCAAGATTCAATTTATATAAACCGTCACAAAGAACACCAGAACCAATAAGATGATTATGCTTAAATAAACTAAAACATTCATTTCCAAATTTAAAACAATATCATGTTGCATCAAGTTTAGACAAAGAAATCAAATTGTGAGAAATAAAAGGTACATAAAGCGTTTGAAATAAATTCAAATGGTGTCATGTATCTAAAATAGTCGATAAGTTCCAATAGCTTCAACTGAAGCTTTGACTCGATTTCCAATGAAGACAAATATTTCATTTGGATTTATGGTTTTGGGTCATAATGAATCCCCGCATCGTATTAGAAACATGAGTGGTACAACCAGAATCAATCCACCAAGTATTATAAGGAACTTCAACTAAATTTGATTCGAAACATACAAAAGCATTTGACTTACCTTTCTTTTCGAACCATGCCTTACGTTTCAGGCAGTCCTTCTGAAAATATCCACGTTTTCCACAAAAGCGACACTTATCATTCTTGGGTTCCTTCTTGTGAATTTGGGTTGATGCACCATTTGTCTTACTTGGGCCACTCTTACCCTTTTCCATATTTTTTTCAACTTTCTTTCCAACTCCTTGATTATTTACGAGATGAATGGAATGAGTTCTTTGACTCTTAAGTCTCGTTTCTTCCTGAACAAGCATATTGTGAAGTTCATTCACATTCCATTTATCTTTCAAAGTGTTATATTTCATTTGAAATGGACCATATTCAGGAGGTAGTGAGTTTATAATAAACTGCACGAGGAAGTTCTCATCCACAATAATCTCCAGAGACTTAAGTCTTGCTGCAATGTTAGACATTTCAATAACGTGCTCATGCATGCCACGAGAACCATCAAACTTCATGGTGATTAAAGTAGCCATTAATGTCCCAGCAAGAGACTTATCCGCAGTTTGGGAACGTTCCTCTACAAATTTCATATATTCTTTAGCACTATCAATTTGTGGAAGAGTAGACTTGATGTTATTAGCCACTGTCATTCGCATGAACATTTAGCTTAGTTTGTTTGACCTTAGCCAAGCTTCATGGTAGGTCTTTTCTTCATCACTGCTAGTATCAGTAATATCAGCTGGTTTATTAGATTGAAGGCATAAGTCGAGATCCAAAACTCCAACCCGACCCATGAATACCCTAGATAAAACAGTCTTTTTAAAGGTCAACTGACGGTCAACTAATGGTTTAGATGAAAAAGTAGTAAAATGTTAATTTTTATATAAGTTTTGTAGTAAAATGTAATATATTAATATTCATAGTACCCAATTATTATTTTATCATAACTTTAATAGTAAAACGTAAATAACCCAATAAACTAATCTAATTATATATTTAAATTACCAACATTATTATCCATTAGTTATAGTTCAATTAATCAACCTTTGGGTTGACTCTGAAATATCTTATACTAATGAATTCAAACCCATAAATATATGAACATGATCTCTCAATAAGCATCTAACTTTTAGGGTTAAATTAATATTGTATATTTAGAATTTATATATCTTTAATGATTCGACCACTTTGGTGATTAACAAATCATACATAATACAAATTCTAAATTATTTATTTTATAGTTTAAAGACTTTATGTAAATGCTAAATAGTTCAATAATTATACCTAAATTAATTGTAATAATGGAAAAACATAAGGGTTGATACGATGAAAAACCAAACAAACCCTTTATTGTTTCCTCTCCCTACGCCAACAATTCATTAATTTCTCTTTTATTTAAATTTTAAATTACAAAATTTAACATTTTCAGGGGCTAGACGATAAAGATAAAGCCAAAACCCTAAGCATAATCATCTTCTTCTCTTCACTGCCACCATTAACTTGAAAAGGAGGCCTGATTATGATTATGATTATGATTATGATTATGATTATGATTATGATTATTATTATTATTATTATTATTATTATTATTATTATTATTATTATTGATTTTATTCGCTTGTTTAGTTTCGGGTTCGCTTGTTGGACCTATGTTTTAAAACACATTCTTAGCCCAAACCCCGCAAGACACACACCAAGCCCATCTCACCCAAGCCCAATACAACAAATCAAATTAAAACCAATTAAATTGAAATTAAATTAAATCCAATAAAATCCAATTAAATTAAATTAAAATCAAATTAAATCTCATTCCAAAGTTAAATAAATCACCTTCCTAATTACCAAAGATTTAAATTCAATTAAATAATTCACTCACCAAATTTAAAGATATTCCCCACCAAAAGTACATAATTTATTTCCCTTTTAAAATTAATTAAAATACACACATGTCTAATTGATTTGTTTCTTTATTTTAAAATCTCATGCACAACCCTAACCCTAACATTTGTCTATAAAAGAAACACAAATTCAACCCTCACCCTCTGGACTCTCACGACAAAAAACACTAACAGAACAAAGAAACCCTAAAATACACTCTCACCTCTCTCTCGGCCAAACCAGAAACAATAACAAAATAAACACCCACTCACAAACACTACACACTCTCTCCTCAAGCCCTTCACTCCTCACGGCAAAGCCGTGAACAAACAAAAAACAAATAATAACCTTAATCGCCCCTCATCAACAAAGCTGCACGGCCCTCTCACTTATCATGCAACAACCCATGCAATAAACCCTACGTCCTTCACAGCCAATAAAGCCATGAACAAAACTCAACAAAACAAATAGCAATAACCACCCTCTCACCAAACACCTTCACAGCAAGCCCTCCATTCAACTCACCAAACACCCAGCAAGCCCTCCATTCAATGCACGACAACCCTTCACAAAACAGCTACACGCCCTTCACCAGCACAGCCTATAAACTCAGCCCATTCGATAAACCCTAGCAGCTCTCGGCCTTCTTCTTCATACACACCACGAACTCACTCAGCCTCTCAAACTTCACACACAAAGACACCTAACACCCATCTGACCAACACACATAACACCCATAAAATAGCCCCTTCATCACGCCCTAACTACCTTCAAACAGCAACCAACACAACCACGCATAAAGTCCAGTAACCTGCCCAGAACAACCCCTGAAACTGCCGCAAAACACCCCCGAACTGCATCTAAAAACTACCCAAAACAGTCCCCGAATTAACCCAAAATAGTGACCATAAAATACCCTTAAAATAGTAGCAAAACAACAGCGAAACGGAGCGAAAACAGCGGCCCAAACAGCGAAACAGCGAGGGAAAACGTTGAACCAGTGAACCGGAGGAGTTGCAGAGCATCAACCCTTCCGACGACCGTGTACCGTACTTCCAGAGACGATTTAAAAGGTTAGACCTGAGGGCACTTTTCTTATTTATTTTCATTCATCTTTTAATTGTTTTATTTATTTTCTTCGCATGAGAGTCGCTTGTGGATGCATGTTGTGGCCTTTGAATGGATGGGAAAATGTGTCGTCTCTTGTGGTATTTAGGATGGAAACCCAGACGTAAATTCCGTAGCCGAATCCGAATGGACGGTATTGCGGTCTGTACTTGGGAAACAACTCCACGTACCACTTGAGCAAACGACACATCTTTAGTTTATCTTATTTGTTTATTATTCGCATTTTATATTCCGTCTTTTACTTTCCGCACGTTACTTGCTTGTGTATTGATGATATAGTGCTCATGGGCTTAGTATGTTGGTCTAAAGGTTCTCTATTTGAGGGAAGAAAAGTCTAAAAGGCTACCTTTATGACAATACTTTGCCGCGCCGGACGAAGTATGTTTGGTTGAATGTGAGATATGTTCAATCGAGTATACGAAGTCATACATTATTGTCTCTTATTTTATATGCATTATAATATAATGCGCATGGGCTAGCTAGGGTGGATTAAAGGTCATCTATTCGAGGGAAATGCCTAAAGGCTACCTTTACCACGATGTTTTGCCGCGCCAGACGAAGTATGTTTGATTGAATGTGAGATATGTTTAATCGGATATACGGAGT